>JAQIHA010000464.1:0-12500 GCA_028751875.1 Rapana venosa | reverse complement strand
AAAAACCATCAGTTCGCTTAACGCTACAGAAACCGGGATAAGCTCCGGCTCTATGGGCATTCTGGCTCGAAAGAACATACTTTTTATCTATCTATCTATCTATCTATCTATCTATCTATCTATCTATCTATCTATCTTCTATCTATATATCTCTCTATATATATCTATCTATTTATCTAACCATCTCTGTATCAATCTTTCTATCCAGCCACCCATCTATCTATCTATCTATCTATCTATCTATCTATCTATCTATCTATCTATCTATCTATCTATCTATCTATCTATCTATCTATCTATCTATCTATATCTATCTATGTATCTCTCCATTCTGTCTCTATCTCTGTCTCTATCTCTCTCTCTATCTCTCTGTCTCTCTCTACCTCTCTCTCTCTATCTATCTATCTATCTGTCTATCTTTTCTTCATACCTGTGAAAGAACAAGGACGATATTGACGACATTTCAGCTGTCCATATTTGGAGCATTTGCATTTGCGGCATTTCCCCTTGAAGGACTGTCCTGGGCGGAGACGTCTACCGTTACGAAGAACACATCCTGTACATGACAGAAAAAAAGGAAGTAAGTAAAAAAGTGTAGATGAGTATAACAATGATAATGACGATGGTAATAGTTGTAATGGTGTTATTGTCAAGGCAGTAACGAGCGTACATCTGCGTCTGCTAAAAAAATGATGGTTTCTTCTACTACTATTGCTACTACTACATTTACTATTGCGGCTACTTTATTTACTATTGCTACTACTACTACTACTACTACTACTACTACTACTACTACTACTACTTCATCTAGTATAACGGTTCCTGCTGCTACTATTACTGATACTTTTGCTACTACCATTACTAATTTTAGTACTAAAATTACAATTACCAATAGGAATACAAAGTTCAGTTTAACACTGAATTTGTCTTTGATACATATGCACAAAATTCCCCCAACATAAAAGCTTCACTATCTTTCTATCTATCCATCTATCCATCGATCTATCTATCTATCTATCTATCTATCTATCTATCTATCTATCTATCTATCTATCGATCGATCGATCGATCGATCGATCGATCGATCGATTTTTTTCTTGACTTTGAATGATATCAAGGACATTTCAGCTGTTCATATTTGGAGCATTTGCGACATTTCCCGTAACAGACTGTCCTGGGCGGAGACGTCTACCGTTAGGAAGAATACATCCTGTACATGACAGAAAAAAAAGGAAGGAAGTATAAAAGTGTAGATGAGTATAACAATGACAATGATGATGGTAATAGTTGCAATGGTCTAGTTGTGAAGGAAGTAATGTGTGAACATCTGCCTGTGCTGTCAAAATTGATGGTTTCTACTACTACTACTACTACTAACTACTACTACTCCTATCACTTCTACTTCTTCTTCTTTTAGTATGACTGCTTCTGCTGGTACTATTACTAATACTTTTTTCTATTACCACAACTAGTACTAGTACTATAATTACAACTACCATTACAAAGAGAATTTTCAGTTATGTATTTACATTGTCTTTTATACATATGCTCAAAGCACACCCAACCAGAAAAACTTATCTATCTATCTATCTATCTATCTATCTATCTATCTATCTATCTATCTATCTATCTATCTATCTATCTATCTATCTATCTATCCACCTATCTATCCACCTATCTATCCACCTATCTATCCACCTATCTATCCACTATCCATCCATCCATCCATCTATCTATGTATCCACCAATCTATCCACATATCCACATATCCATCTATCTATGTATCTATCTATCTATCTATCTATCTATCTATCTATCTATCTATCTATCTATCTATCTATCTATCTATCTACCTACCTATCTAGCTATCCATCTTTCTATGTATCTATCTAACTATCTATCCACCTATCTATCCATCCATCCATCCATCTATGTATCCACCAATCTATCCACATATCCATCTATCCATCTATCCATCTATCTATCTATCTATCTATCTATCTATCTATCTATCTATCTATCCATACATCTATCTATCTATCCATCCATCCATCCGTCCATCCATCCAACTTTTGTTCACACCTGTCAAAGAACAAGGACGATATCGACGACATTTCAGCTGTCCATATTTGGAGCATTTGCATTTGCGGCATTTCCCCTTGAAGGACTGTCCTGGGCGGAGACGTCTACCGTTACGAAGAACACATCCTGTACATGACAGAAAAAAAGGAAGTAAGTATAAAAGTGTAGATGAGTATAACAATGACAATGATGATGGTAATAGTTGTAATGGTGTTGTTGTGAAGGAAGTAATGTGTGTACATCTGCCTCTGTTGACAAATTGATGGTGTCTACCACTACCACTACTACTACTACTACTACTACAACATCTACTTCTAATACTAAATTTACTATTGCTACTGCATCAAAAACTATTGCTGCTGCTGCTGCTGCTGCTACTACTACTACTAGTAGTATGACTGCTACTACTGCTACTATTACTTATACTTTTTCTACTACCACAACTGCTACTAGTACTATAATTACAACTACCAGTACAAATAGAAATTGCAATAGGAATTTGCTTACCGTTGTTGTAAAAAGTCATATTGAAAGTAATTATTCTAATCATTTTAAAGTGTATACTGATGGATCTGTACTTGAATCAGGAAGAAATGGGGCAGCATTTGTGATTCCTGTTTGAAAAGTACAAAATTCATTTCATTTAGGAAAACCTTTTTCTATTTTTACGTGCAAACTATTTGGAATCCTTATGGCCTTGAATTATTTGTCAAATACTGCGCTTGATATTCGCCACATTTTTTTTGCGTTGACTTAAAGCAGTATCGATGGCACTAAAGCACTGGCAGGGGAACATAAGGAAATATATTGTATTTGAGATTATATTCTTGATACATTATATTGCAAGCAGAGACATACAAATCCCTTTTTGCTGGGTCCCTTCTCACTGTGGAATTTATTGGAATGAACTGGTTGATTCTTTAGCAAAACAAGGTGCCTCTGATTGCAATATTGAAACGTTTGATTCCAATCAGGCATTGTTCTTGCATGAAATTAATGCTAAATTGATGAATTGTCTGCATTCCAAAATGAAGAAAACACACTTTGAAAACATTTCTTGCTCACGGAAACTAGAAATCTTAATATGTAAAATGAGGCTAAGTACATAGAACACCAAATATTCTAAAAAAGTATGACATGTTTCTGTTCTCAATCCCTTTCAATCCACCATTATTTGTTTGATTGCCCAATCCTAACTGACCTGTTCAAAAGGAGAGGAATAGATATTCATAAAAAAAATATGCCACTGTTCAAGAAGTTTTATAGGACTCTCAGCAGTTCATAAGCTCAGTTGCTGAGGTTATATATTCTTTCCCAGTAAGACCTCTACTGTAGGTAGTTGTGAGAATATAAATATATATACATATGAGAGAGAGAAAAAGAAAGAGAGAGGAGAGAGGGGAGAGAGAGAGAGAGAGAGAGAGAGAGAGAAGGGGAGAGAGATAGAGTGAGAGAGAGGAGCCTTGGTTTGAATGTGGGTGTGTCCTTATTACCAAGTAGTGAATGGACATTAAACAAAAACAAAACAAGAAATTTCAGTTTAGCATTGACTTTGTCTTTGATACACATGCACAAAACTCTCCCTACCATGAACACATAAATATCTATCTATCTATCTATCTATCTATCTATCTATCTATCTATCTATCTATCTATCTATCTATCTATCTATCTATCTATCTATATCTATCTGTCTATCTATCTATCTATCTGTCTATCTGTCTATCTATCCGTTAACATATCGGTTCACATATCCGTTCACATATCCGTCCACCTATCTATCTATCTATCTATCTATCTATCTATCTATCTATCTATCTATCTATCTGTCGTTTTCCTTGCCTTTGAATGAACAAGGACGACATCGACATTTCAGCTGTCCATATTTGGAACATTTGCATTTGCGGCATTTCCCCTTGACATACTGTCCTCGGCAGAGACGTCTACCTTCTTTGATGAAGGGTATGGGTGTAAGGGGTAGGGGTGGGGGGTGGGGGTAAGAAAGTGCAAAGAATGAGACTGAAGAAGAGTGTGCAGAGAATGAGAGTGAGAAAGAACGTGCAGTGAATGAGAGTGACAAAGAGTGTAAAGAGAGTGAGACTGAGGAAGGAAGTGGGGAGTGTGGTGGACATGTCAATAGCAGTGAAATGCGAGACAGTGATAATAGTGTTCCCGTCAGTGATGTCTGGGAATATTTACAAGAATTTGCAAAAAATGTAGACAATACTAGGTCCATGCTGCAAGAACTGAGACAATGCATGGCTGATGGAGCCGCTGCTGTACCAAAAGGAAAGCTTTCTACAGATGTGCCTTGATGACTGTGTGAAAGACTTCTACACAAACTTAACGTAAAGACACTGTGATTGGAATATCCAACAGTATTTATAGACAAGCAGGTTTCCGAGCAGGGCGCAGCACAACAGAACAGATATTCAACCTCAGAATACTATGTGAGCGGTACCTTCAACATCAACAAGACCTATACCACGTATTTATCGATTTTAAGAAGGCATTTGACAGGGTGTGGCATGCAGCTTTGTGGGCAACATGAATTGTACAGCATCAATGCAAACCTGATCAGAGTCATCAAACAGCTGTACAGCGAGGCCACCAGTGCAGTGTACTACAACAACAACATTGGAGAATGGTTTCGAACAACAGTTGGAGTAAGGCAGGGCTGTCTACTCTCACCCACCCTTTTCAACATCTTCCTTGAGAGAATCATGGCTGATGCACTGGAACATCATGAAGGATCAGTCAGCATTGGTGGCAGAACGATCACAAACCTCCGCTTCGCAGATGACATTGATGGAATAGCAGGATCAGAAAAAGAGCTTGCCAGCCTAACAGAACACTTGGATAAGGCCTCCAAAACATACGGCATGGAAATCAGTGCAGAGAAGACCAAACTGATGACTAATAACACCAACGGCATTAGCACTGATATCAGGGTTAATGACCAGAAGCTGGAAACAGTTCAAAGCTTCAAGTACCTGGGAGCATTGTATCCGACCAGGGATCCAAGCCAGAAGTAGTATGCAGGACTGCACAGACAATAACAGCTTTGTCAAAACTAAACACCATCTGGAGAGATAAGAATATCTCACTTATCTCCAAGATCAGACTAATGCGCTCCCTTGTCATATCCATATTTCTGTATGCCTGTGAATCATGGACCCTGACTGCAGATTTGGAGAGGAGAGTACAGGCAGTGGAGATGAGATGCTTTCGGAGACTCCTTGGCATCTCCTACAAAGACCACATAAGCAACGAAAGCGTGCATAACAGAATCCAGCAAACCATTGGACCCTATGAGAACCTTCTAACGATCGTGAAAAAGCGTAAACTTAAGTGGTATGGGCATGTCACAAGATCCCAAGGAATTACAAAGACAGTTTTGCAAGGCACTGTCCAAGGAGGAAGAAGAAGAGGCAGACCAAGGAAGAGCTGGGAGGATAACATCAGTGAATGGACAGGCCTAGAACTCAACAAAACCCTGAGAAAAGCAGAACAGAGAGAAGAATGGAGGGAACTGGTTGCTGAGTCTTTGAGGGTGCCCCCACGGTCGTCAGACTACGGGACAGATAGATAGATAGATAGATTTATAGACAGTATCAATATTCTGCCATAATATCAAAACCATGGTTTGGAATTCATGCCATGTGGACTATTTTGGGTTTGATTAATCATGTTGTTACTTATATTATGTGTTCTGTGCTCAGTCCTCGCCCCACTTTCCCCATGTGATTGGGCATATTTGCGTAACACATTAAACCTTCGTCATTGTCATCATCTATCTATCTATCTATTATCTATCTATTTCATCGATCTATCTATCTATCTACTATCTATCCTAACTTCTCTATCTATCTATCTATCTATCTATCTATCTATCTATCTACTACTATCTATCTCTCCTCTCCTATCTCTCTCTCTATCTCTCTCTATCCTCTGTCTGCTATCTCTTCTCTCCTGTCTCTCTCTACCTCTCCTCTCTATCTCTCTCTCTCTATCTATCTATCTATCTATCTATCTATCTATCTATCTATCTATCTATCTATCTATCTATCTATCTATCTGTCTGTCTGTCTGTCTGTCTATCTTTTTTTCATACCTGTGAAAGAACAAGGACGATATTGACGACATTTCAGCTGTCCATATATGGAACATTTGCATTTGCGGCATTTCCCCTTGAAGGACTGTCCTGGGTGCAGACGTCTACCGTCACGAAGAATACATCCTGTACATGACAGAAAAAAAGAAAGTAAGTATCAAAGTGTAGATGACTATAACAATGATAATGATGATGGTAACAGTTGTAATGGTGTTGTTGTGAAGGCAGTAACGAGTGTACATGTGCCTCTGCTGATGAAATATATGACCTCTACTACTACTACTACTACTACTACTACTACTACTACTACCACCACCACCACCACCACCACCACCACCACCACCACCACCACCAAATCACCACCACCACCACCACCACCACCACCACCACCACCACCAGCGACACTAGTAAGACTGATACCGCTGCTACTACTACTACTACTACTACAACTACTACTAACACATTACTAGTACTATAATTACAACTACCAGTACATATAGATATTTCAGTTTAACACTGACTTTCTCTATGATACACATGTACAAAAGCTCACACAACCCCCTCCCACCCAACACCTACTCCTCACCCACACACACAAAAACACATACACACAGAGACAGAAACACACACACACACATACACACCATCTTCCATATCCATCCATCCATCCATCCATCCATCCATCCATCCATCCATCCATCCATCCATCCATCCATCTTTCTTGAATACCTTTGAAATAACAATGACCATATGGACGACAGTTCAGCTGTCCATATTTGGAGCATTTGCATTTGCGGCATTTCCCCTTGTAGGACTGTCCTGGGCGGAGATGTCTACCGTTAGGAAGAATACATCCTGTACATGACAGAACAAAAAGGAAATAAGTATAAAAGTGTAGATGAATATAACAATGATAATGACGATGGTAAAAGTTGTGATGGTGTTGTTGTGAAGGCAGTAATGTGTGTACATCTGCCTCTACTGATGAACTAGATGGTTACTACTACTACTACTACTACTATTACTACTACTACTACTACCTCTACTATTGACTACTTTTGCTGCTGCTACTACTAATACTACTTCTGCTACCACAACTACTTATAGTACTATAATTACAACTACCACTACAATTAGATATTTCAGTTTAACATTGACTTTCGATAGTTTACACATGCACAAAAGCTCACCTCCACCCCCACCACCACACACACACACACACACACACACACACACACACACACACACACACACACACACACACATACACACACACACACACACTACACCTAACATACACTAACACTAATCATAAACAGATGAAAGCAGCCAAGAATAATGCTAACCGAGTATACGCACAAGCAAAAACGCAGTTCTGTTCCTCGCTCTGCATGAACGACGTGACTAGCCATAAAGACCTTCAAAAGTCTGGGAAAAGCTAAAAGCAATGAAATATGGAATACATTTACCACAATGTCCTATCAGGTTAGACCACTGTGACTTATCAAATTTTTAAAAAAGCTAAAATATTTGCTGACTTGTTTGCAAATAAATAGTTGTAACAAAGGATTGTCAGAAAATAATAGAAATTATAGAGAGACTGAAGACATAAAGGACATATATAGGGATCCAGACAGTATAGAGAACCTTTCTCTCAATGCTCCTATTACTCTAGGCGAAATTAAAGACTGTCTTTTCAGTATTACATGTAAGAAAACATCAGTGGGCCTGAATTGCGTTTCACATGAAATGCTGAGACATCTGCCTCCAAATTGACTTCATTTTCTTCACTGCTTTTTTCAAAAATGTAGGGAAGAGGGAAGAATACCTCAACTCTGGAAACATTCAATTGTTGTCCCAATCCACAAACAAGGAAAACCCAGATCTGACAAAAACAGTTATCGCCAATTGCCTTAACATCGCACGCATGTAAACTTATGGAAAAACATTATTTTAGAAAGACTTGTTCACGTGACACTGTGAGAAATATAAAATAATCCCTGTAAATCAAGCAGGCTTTAGGCAAGGAAGATGCACAACTGACCATTTAGTCAAAGTAACAACGCAGATAAAAGAACAGTTTGCTAGACGAAAAAATATCTTAGCTACGTTTTTTTATGCGAAAAAAGCCTATATGAACAGGTATGGCATCGTCGTCTTTTATATTAACTGAAAAATATTGGCATTACAGGCCATATCTATAATTATATAAAGAGTTGTGTTTTTTTTAAAATATCCAGCAGATATCTACAATCACGGATTGGTAGTACCTACTCAAACCCTTGACTTCTCGAAATGGGCTTACCTCAAGGTTGGGTAATTTCTCCTATTTTATTTAGCATTCTACTAGCTGATCTCCCGAAACATGTGCCAAAAGACTCGGTTCTAGTACAGCACGCTGATGACATTTGCTTGTGGATGAAAGTTACCATGAAACGTCAGACTCCAGCTAGGGCCTTGAACTCCACTAGAAAAATATACCAACTTGAGCTTGACAAACCTAACTTTTTAAAAGAAAATGGGCTTGCGTTATCATTAGAAAAGACCAATCTAATGCTTTTTAATTCAGGGTACGACCCATAACATCTGCCAAAATTCACTGTTGACGGGTTTGTGCTGAAATATGCGCAAGCTGTTAAGTTTCTTGGTGTTTTCTTTACTCCAAAACTATTCTGGCACCGTCATTTTGAGTACTCTTTGAACAAAGCCAGAAAAAGTGTGAATTTTCTAAAGATTGTTAGCAGCATTGGGGACAGGACACTAAAGCACTTACATCGCTTTCTTCTTCTCTTGTTAGTTCCAGGCTGACATAACGCACACGAAGTTTTTTTTCAGTGCTCCCCAACACTTATCAAAAAAAGTTACAGAGTCTAGATTCTAAAGCTTATAAACCGGAGTCCCAACTCATTTGTGCATTTTGGGTACTTCCAGAGATGAACTTAGAAAAGCCTCTGCTGCCAAATTTATATTAAAAAGTGTTGTCTATGAGACTTTCTCCCATCGCGAAGTCAAACTTAGATCTGATAAGGATTTCGGTAAAAGGGCTGAAAAGATCCAATCTTTAAAATCTCTTCATTCATTTGCTTCCGACATTTTTAGTCTTTCTAAAATAGACACAACAAACATTGCTGTTCAACCATCATTTGCGCCTATTCCTAGATGGGAATTAGATAAACCTATTTGACATAAATAATCTAAGCATCACAAAAAACGATTCACCTCATATGTTAAAGAGCTTGGTAAACAATCACATAGATAACTACTATAAAAATTATTTACATAGTTATACCGACGGTTCCATGCTTGAAGATGGTAGAGCAGGAGCTGCTTTTGTAACCCCTGCATTACAATGTGTAAAACAATATCATTTAGGCAGTTCTTTATCTATTTTTACTGCTGAACTTGTAGCCATACTTACGGCTTTAAATCAGATTTCCACTCTACCCATGAATGCCTGTCACATCTTAATTTGTGTAGATTCTAAATCGGTGTTACATGCGCTTAGATCTACTGACCAAAAGAAAACAAGAAGTAAAATGACAACAGAAATAAACCATCTTATACATCTTTTGTCATTTAATGATGTGGCTGTAACATTCTTCTGGGTTCCTTCACACTGTGGGAATATTCCCAATGAAAGAGTGGATCAAGCTGCCAGAAAAGCAGCTCACAATTCTGAGGGTACAGAAACTCTCTCTATTCCTTTAGATCTACAAGAATGTTACAGGCGCATAGAGAAATTATCTTCCGATCGCTTTATGACATTCTCAAGAATTCAGATTCTCAATACTATCAACACTGTGTGAAAAGGGCTTATACAAATAATACCAACACCCTCTTGTTCCGCGATTTCTCTCTATGTCCCAGACATATTATCGGTTTAATGTATCGTTTCCGCTTAAATGCTCTCCGTACGAAATTTTGCAAAAATATTCAATGCTTGTGTGGTGAACAAATCACAGTGAATCATTTGCTTGTGCGCTGCTCATTAACAAGACTACCAGTTTCACAAAAGCTTGGTTATTGCCATCCTCCCAACAGTACTCTAGAGCACATTTTGAATAACTCCTTCACGAGTTCTTTTTTCTTGTCTCTCTCTCTCTCTCTCATCTCTCTCTCTTCTCTCTCTCTCTCTCTCTCTCTCTCTTTCTCCTCCCCCCCCTCCCCCCACTCTTATCCTCTGCAGGCACTCAAACTTTCCCATGCTCATTCATCACATTCTCCCCCCCCCCCTCCCCTTCCATTTTATCATAATATTTTTCCCTATCCTTCAATATCACTTAAAGTGGAAAGACGTTAAAGGGAAGAACCAGCCAACACACTAACACACAAACACACTAACACTAACACCCTCATAATTTTGTCTATCTGTGTGTGTGTGTGTGTGTGTGTGTGTGTGTGTGTGTGTGTGTGTGTGTGTGTGTGTCTGTCTGTCTGTCTATCTATCTATCTATCTATCTATCTATCTATCTATCTAATCTGTCTGTCTGTTTCTCTATCTGTATCTCTCTCGCGCTATCTATCTATCTATCTATCTATCTATCTATCTATCTATCTATCTATCTATCTATCTATCTATCTATCTATATTTTTTGGCATGCCTTTGAATAAACAAGGACGATATCGACGACAGTTCAGCTGTCCATATTTGGAGCAGTAGCATTTGCTGCATTTCCCCTTGAAGGACTGTCCTGGGCGGAGACGTCTACCGTTACGAAGAACACATCCTGTACATGACAGAAGAAAAGGAAGTAAGTATCAAAGTGTAGATGGTTATTAACAATGACAATGATGATGGTTAATAGTTTTTAAGGCCTTGTTGTAAAGGTAGCAATGGTTGTTTTTCTGCCTCTGTTGATGAGATAGATTTCTTTTTACTACTACTACTACTACTACTACTACTACTACTACCACTACCACTACTAGACTCAAGACTAGACAAATTATGAGTGGCATTTTAAAATTATAATTACAAAGTATGCATTATTAAACAATACAGATTAAGAAATAACACAGTACTTTAAAACTGACAACAACAATACTACGTCACACACACACACGAACACCCCTATCAACCCTTATTCTATGTATCTCTCTCTCTATAATATATATATCTATTTATATATATATATATATCTCTCTTATATATTTCTATCTATCTATCTATCTATCTATCTATCTATCTATCTATCTATCTATCTATCTATTATATCTATTTCTATATCTATTTTTCTATCTATTATTATATACTATTTCTATTCTATATCTTCTCTTATATATATCTATTTCTATATCTCTCTATATATATCTATATCTATTTCCATCTATCTATCTATCTCTCTACCTACACACACACGTGCCTTTGTAGGGACAGAAACGACGCAGCCGACAAATCAGCTGTCCCTGGAAGGTGCACCTGCAGCTTTGGCGTGTCCCCTGCCATTGCCGCCCTGGGCGAAGACGTCTCCCGTTGCCAAGCAGACAGGCCCGGGGTTTGCAGACCAAGACTGGGGCACCTTTGCACCCGAGCTTACAGGTGCAGCTCCGATGTTGCTCCGTCACATTGTAACCCACAGGTACTAGTTTTCCTGACGGGGTGAGGCAGCCTGTGTACAGTATACAGAATTGTATAAGAAAGGAGTATCATCAGCATATCGATGATGATGATGATGAATGATGATGACAATGATGAAGATAGCAATGGTGAGGATGGGAGCAATGATTGTTCTTTTGCCACTGCTGATGACAGTGATGACTACTACTACTGCTACTACTACTACTGCTACTGCTGCTGCTGCTACTGCTACTACTACTACTACTACTACTACCGCTACTGCTGCTGCTGCTACTACTGCTGCTGCTACTACTGCTACTACTACTACTGCTGCTGCTGCTACTAATACTACTACTACTACTCCTGCAGTGCTGCTGCTTCTAGCAAAGGCTATTTACAACGCGCAGTTTGATGAAATCAGAAGCAAAGGAGAAAAAGAAAAAGAAGAAGGAGGAGGAGAAGAAGAAGAAGAAGAAGAAGAAGAAGAAGAAGAAAGACTTTTCGCTGCCTAGGCGGGTGCATTACCTTTTGGCGAGGGATTCAGAGGTTTGCAGACAGCAGTGGTCAAGGCTCCGCCGTTGTAGCCACTAGGACACACGCACACCATACCGTCAAGCACAGTAGGTTTGGTTCCGTTGATGATGGTCCCAGAGCCTGCAACTCGGCAGTTCTGACCTGTGGTGCAAGTTCGTTGGTTGGGTTAGTTTGATCCCCAGATTGGTCACTTCAGCTGGCAATTTTGAAACTTTT
>JAQIHA010000463.1:0-14081 GCA_028751875.1 Rapana venosa | reverse complement strand
ACACCTTACATTTCATCCAACCCCCTCTGTCAACCTCTACATTTCTCCAACCACCTCTGTCAACCTCTACATTTCATCCAACCACCCTGTAAACCCCTCTCCCTTTCGCCCCAACCACCTCTGTCACACCCTCCTTTTCTCCAAACCCACCTCTGTACACTCTACATTTCACCAAACCGCCTCTGTCACACCTCTCCCTTTCGCCCAAACCCACCTCTGTCACACCTCTACATTTCATCCAACCACCTCTGTCACACCTCTGCCTTTCGTCCAACCACCTCCGTCACACCTCTACATTTCATCCAACCACCTCTGTCACACCTCTGCCTTTCGTCCAACCACCTCTGTCACACCTCTACATTTCGTCCAACCACCTCTGTCACACCACTACATTTCGTCCAACCACCTCTGTCACACCTCTACCTTTCATCTCAACACCTCTGTCACTCCTGTACCTTTCATCTACACCATCTCTGTCACACCTCTACCTTTCATCTCACCGCCTCTGTCACGCCTCTACCTTTCATCTCACCACCTCTGTCACGCCTCTACCTTTCATCTCACCACCTCTGTCACGCCTCTACATTTCGTCCAACCACCTCTGTCACACCTCTACCTTTCATCTCACCACCTCTGTCACGCCTCTACCTTTCATCTCACCACCTCTGTCACACCTCTACCTTTCATCTGCACCACCTCTGTCACCCCTCTACCTTTCATCTCACCACCTCTGTCACACCTCTACCTTTCATCTCACCACCTCTGTCACACCTCTGCCTTTCATCTACACCACATCTGTCACAACTCTACCTTTCATCTACACCACATCTGTCACAACTCTACCTTTCATCTACACCACATCTGTCACACCTCTGCCTTTCATCTATGCTTTTAACTTGTATTTATGGTTATTTTTACTCTGCCGTGTAATCTAATGGGGTTGTGATTAAGATGAATTTCAAGGGTCACACACGCACGCACATGCGCGCGCACAGGCACGCACACACACACACATGCACGCACGCACGCACGCATATGCACCCACACAAGCAGAGAAGAGAGAGAGAGAAGACAGACAGACAGACAGAGACAGGCAGACAGACAGACAGACAGAGACACAGATACAGAAACAGACAGAGACAGAGACAGACAACGAGACAGACAGACAGACAGAAACAGAAAAAGAGACAGACAAACAGACAGACAGAGCAGAGACAGAGAACAAGCACTGACACATCTATCAAGCTCAGTTTGATGGAAATGTCATCATCAAGTTGTGGAACACTGTCATACTCACGGGAAAATACTCCAGGATAATGTTGTTCAGTAGCGTGGACACCGCGTAGAAGGACGCTGTGTTCATGCCTGTAAAACCACAGCAGTCTTCAGCAGCTGAAGTCGGAGCAGAATAAGTATCATGCAGAACAAGAAAAGCGGCAGCAGACACAGAAGGAGACCTGACAGAGAAGGAAATGACCGGGACAAGTCAGCGAGAACACACATCCCTTTACTTGAAGAAGAAGAAGAAGAAGAAGAAGAAGAAAAAAGACGAAGAAGACGAAGAAGAAGAAGAAGAAAAAGAAAGAAGAAGAAGAAGAAGAAGAAGAAGAAGAAGAAGAAGAAGAAAAGAAGAAGAACAACAACAACAACAACAACAACAACAACAACAACAACAACAACAATAACAACAACAACAAGAATAAGAACAAGAAAAGGAAGAACAAGAGGAACTAGAAGGGCAGAACGATAACATAGCGACAACAGCAACAATAACAACAATAACATAACATCACCACTACAGCTTTATCACCACTATCACCACCACCACCACCACCACAACAACAACAACATTAACAGCAATAGCAATAACATCACCACCTCGACAAAACACCACAACTGGCACTATCACCACCACCACAACAATAACAACAAAATCGACAACTACAACCTTAAAAACACCACCACCACCACCAAAAGCAACAACCACCACAATAAAAACAACGACAGCAATAACATCATCACCACCACAAACACCCCAACAGACACTATCACCACCATCATGACAACCACTACAACAACAACAAAATCGACAGTTACAACCATACCAACAAGACGCCAACACCAACAGCCAGAACTGCGCACTGACCATAGGACAGCATGAGGATGACGAAGCCTTTGTTGCTGAAGAGGCGGAGCAGGGACTTGCCGTAGTGAGCGTTGACCTCCATCTCCAGCTGCTGCTGCTGAGCGCGACTGGGGGGTGTGGGGGGCTCCTTCTGAAATACTGCACACCACACCACACCACACCACACCACATCACACCTCACCACACCACACCACACCACACCACACCACACCACATCACATCACACCTCACCACATCACACCACACCACACCACACCACACCACATCACACCTCACCACACCACACCACACCACACCACATCACATCACACCGCACCACATCACACCTCACCACACCATATCACACCACATCACATCACACCGCACCACATCACACCACACCACACCACATCACAAACCCCATCACGTCACACCACATCACACAACACCACATCACATCACACCACACCACACCCAACCACATCACACCCCATCACACCACATCACACCACATCACATCACACCACATCACACCATATCACACCACACCACACCACATCACATTATATCACACCACATCACACCACACCACACCACATCACATCCACCACACCACATCACACCCCACACACCCAACCACATCACATCACACCCCACATCACCACATCACACACATCACACCACACCACATCACATCACACCACACCACATCACACCACATCACACCACATCACACCACATCACACCACAGCACACCACATCACATATATCACACCACACCACATCACATCAACACCCACATCACCACACCACATCACACCACATCACACACACACACACACCACACCACACCACATCACACCACACCACATCACACCACACAACACAACACCACACACACCCCACCACACCCCACCACATCACACACACACACAACCACATCACATTATATCACACCACACCACACCACATCACATCACACCCCACATCACCACACCACATCACACCACATCACACCACACCACAACCACACCACACACACATCACACCACACCACATCACACCACACCACATCACACCACACCACACACACATCACACCACAACCACATCACACCACACAACACAACACCACACACACCCCACCACACCCCCACCACACCCTACCACACCCACATCACATCACACCACATCACACACACCACATCACACCACATCACATCACACCACATCACATCACACCACATCACACCACACCCACCCACACACATCACACCACATCACATCACACCACATCACACCACACCACACCACACCACACACACCACACCACACACCACCACATCACACCACACCACACCACACACACACCCACACCACACACACCACACCACACACCACCACATCACACCACATCACACCACACCACACCACACCACACCACACCACACCACGTTACACTACACTACACTACACTACACAACACATACACTACACTACACTACACAACACTACACAACACTACACAACACTACACTACACTACACTACACAACACTACACTACACAACACTACACTACACTACACTACACAACACTACACAACACTACACAACACTACACTACACAACACTACACAGCACTACACTACACAACACTACACAACACTACACAACACTACACAACACTACACAACACAACACAACACTACACCACACCACACCACACTACACCACACTACACTACACTACACCACACTACACCACACCACACCACACCACACTACACTACACTACACTACACCACACCACACCACACCACACTACACCACACTACACAACACTACACAACACTACACCACACCACACCACACTACACTACACCACACCACACCACACCACACAACACCACACCACACCACACCACACCACACTACTCCACACCACACCACACTACACTACACCACACCACACACACCACACTACACTACACCACACCACACTACACCACACCACACTACACCACACCACACTACACTACACCACACCACACTACACTACACCACACCACACCACACCACACTACACTACACTACACTACACCACACTACACTACACCACACCACACCACCCACACTACACTACACTACACCACACCACACCACACCACACTACACCACACCACACCACACCACACCACACTACACTACACTACCCTACACTACACTACTCACAGAAGAAGTTGGCGATAAAAATGATTGTGGTGAAAGCAGCGGTGCCGTAAAACATATTCCGAAGATGGATGCCGATGTCTTCTACAGAGGAGTGGTAGCTGACGATGGCGGGGGGCGTGAGAAAGCCCACAGCAACCCCCATCTGCGACAGACAGGCAGGCAGGGCAGAGGTCAGGCTTCACACCTGTGTTTCACACCTTTCCCCTCACACTCTGGGTCACACCTTTACCTCCATACTCTGTTTCACATGTTCTCCTCACACTGTTGGTTTCCACACCTTTATATTCTCTCTCTCTCTCTCTCCTCTCTCTCTCTCTCTCTCTCTCTCTCTCTCTCTCTCTCTCTCTCTCTCTCTCGTCTCTGTCTCTGTCTCTCTCTCTGTCTCTGTCTCTGTGTGTGTGTGTCTCTCTCTCTCTTTTCTCTCTCTCTCTCTCTCTCTCTCTCTCTCTCTCTCTCTCTGTCTGTGTGTGTGTCTCTCTCTCTGTCTCTCTCTCTCTGTCTCTTTTCTCTCTCTCTGTCTCTCTCTGTGTCTCTCTCTGTGTCTTCTCTCTCTCTCACTCTCTCTCTCACTCTCTCTCTTTCTCTTTCTCGCTCTCTCTCTCTCTCCATCTTTCTCTCTCACTCTCTCTCTCTCTCTCACTCTCTCTCTCTCTCTCTCCCCCCTTGCTCGCAGCAGTGAAGCCGAGATGACGTGTTGGAATAGTGCTCCTCATTATTAATGAAATGTGATTGTGTTTGCTGTTGTATTGAGACCATTTTTTGCAGTAGTAATAGTTTAGGACTGGTGCACAGGAAAATATCATCAAATAATCTCAGAGGTCAGTGATCCGGCCGAAATTAACATTTTTACTAAATACAAATGATATATAGAAGGACTGTGTTGTGATGCCAACTCAAACTCGATTCAAACCAAGCCACCGTTACTGGGATTTGTCCTTGACCTTGTTTTTGTTTTCATGTTTGGTGCTGGTGTACTGTTAAAGAAATTCAGCAGTGAAGGACAGGCGCTTGAAAAGAGAAAAAATGTCACAGGGTGAAATGTTTACAACACCGGCAAATATCATGCAAGTAATGGACTGGCGTTTTTCCCAGATTCAGCAGGGACTACTTGTACATTCAAATGGGATAAAGAGCAGCATAGAAGACAAGTTTGGGGCTTTAGATGAAAGAATATCTCATTTCATTGAAGAAATTATTTCACTAAAAGAAAGTGTGATGCAAAACAGGGATGACATTAAGGACATACAAGAAGACAGGCAAGTGATGTTTGACAGATTAGATAAACTTGAGAGAAAGCTGGAATCAATGGAGCAAAGTGCAAAAGCTAACAATGCAAAATTCATCAACGTGGAGGAACAGGAAGGTGAAACTGAGCACACAATTACTCAGTATATCATTGACATTCTGAATGACCATGCCCCTTACTTGGACTGGCGTCAGGAGGACATAGCAAGGGCATACCGCATTGGAAGGCCACGTTCTGGGAAGGGAGAACCACGACCCATCATCGTTCATTTTTGCCGATGGTCGGATAAGATGGCGGTGATGGCAGACAGAGAACTTCGGGACAGTCTGAGGAGAAGTGGTATTAAGGTTTCATCTGACCTCACGTTACATCAGAGGGAAACTATTGACTTCCATCGAGGCCAGGGCAAAGTAGCCTATTTCCATCATGGAAAACTGCAACTCAAGGACAAGCAGCAATCCAATCACTGGCATGAAGACCAAAGAGGACACTACAATCATCAACCTCTTAGCCAACATGATGAGAACTGGCCTCCAATTCTGAACAGAGGGAGTGACACGTCCCGCAGAGGCACTCATCCTGTGTATGCAGACAGCCATCAGCCTGGGAAGCAGAGGGCTCAGCAGAACTTCCGTCCTCCACAGGATGAAGAGGATCAGCATCGTGACCAATACCAGTCACGAGTCCACAACAGATCCTGGCAGAGAACCTTTGGATCATCACACCAGCATGGGGCTCAACAGAGTGTCCAGGAGGCAGCCAGAGGGAAGCCTTCCAACCACGACCGCACTGTCACCAGGCGTGACAGTGCAGCTGTACAAGGGACTGCTCAGCAAGACAGGAGAAGGGGCAGGGCTGTACCACTTGTGCCAGGACCACATTCCTATAGTGGGGCAGTAAGTCAGGGAAGACATGGACAGGCACAGAGAATTATTTGGGTGAAAGAAAATCTCACAAACACAGACACCCTGGTTCAAAATCACATTTCTTCTGGTCAAAGTCAAAACACTGCAATACATGCATGCAGACTTCAGCAAAACAAAAGAAGAAATGTAAGCTCTGAACGTGACATCAGTGATTGTGACAGGGATGAAACTGGAATCTGTAGCCAACATGATAAATATGGATATTTTTGCAGTGATTCTGTAGGTTTAAACAGACAAAAGACTGATGACAATCTTGTAGCCACCGATGATGGTACTGTTGAAGGGGAGATTAAAGAGAAAGATGAAGACAAAACTGAGAATGATGGTGACTCTTCTGACAAAGCTACTGATCACAAAACTGACAGAGAAGAAAACAGAGACTGTGAAACAACTGACAATAGCAATATGACTGTTGACAACAGAGCCTTAATGACAGAGTCAGTTGTCAGGGAATTAGAGAACGACAAAACAGGCGGTGATGACTGTAATGACAGCAAAGCAGAAAACACAGGGGGGCACATACAGAGTACAATTTGTCCTATTGTTAAAAGACCTGGCAGGAAAGATGACTCTTGTATTGCAGATGAACTGATGGACCACAGACAGCGAACCACCTCAAAAACAGAGAGGCAGGCAGATCAGACAGTCTGTGAGCACGAAGCAGGCTCCACGGCCCAGACGTGCTGCTTCTCATGTAGGTCATTCAAAGCAAAGCTGCTGTAAAGTGCCTGCAAGGTCCGGCAGCCAAAGCAGCATCACCGAGTCTTTTAACAGACTACATTCTGGTGATGGAGAAAGTTGCAAAGAGTTGACCCCAAGGTCAACGGCTAGATTTAAAAATGATGATAGCCCATGCATGACCAAATAGGGACTCGGCCGGCCAGAGAAGCTCATTGTCAAGGGAGAATGGCTCTGCAGCTACAGCTAACATTAAAGGTTTTAGAGGCAGAATCTGATCAAGGTGTTAATGTTTCTGGAATAAATTTTCTAAATTATAATGTTAATGGCCTTTTGCCTAAAATTGACAACAGAGATTTTGTTAGTTTTTTGCTTAAATTTGATATTATTTGTTTAACAGAAACTTTTGTTACATCTGAGGTTGATTTTCCTATTTTTAGGGATTATTTAATGTTCACTTCAGAGGCTAAAAAACTATCACATCAAGGAAGATATTCGGGAGGGGTGATTCTTTTAGTCAGAAAATCTTTTGGGACTTTTGTGGATAAAGTTGAGGTGGAGTTTGACAATACCATTGTTGTAAAGTTGCACAGAGATTTATTTGGAACTAACAATGACGTTGGTTTGTACATACATTCCTCCATGTGATTCTGTATTCTGGAAAACCAAACAAGGGGTGTATGGCATGGAAGATCTAGAACAGTGTTTGCTTGAGCTTCAAAGTATATATGATGATTTTAATCTGTTGATAACAGGGGATTTTAATGCTCGAACAGCTAACCATAATTACAATGTGGGGGATGACTTTGATGATTTTGAAATTTGTATTCTTTTTCCAATATTCAATTGCCTAGAAAATCACATGATTCAGAAACAAACGTATTTGTAACCAATTAATTGAGTTAGTAATATGTTTGATTGTGCTATTTTGAATGGGCTTTGCAATCTAGGTTTTGATGATAGTTACACATTTATAGCATCTTCTGGTTCAAGTACAGTCGACTATTTTATTGCCTCTTTGGACCTAATAACATCTGTTCAAATACTTTCTCTGGTTGTGGAAAGTTTAACAGAATCTGACCACCTTCCGGTTTCTTTGAAGATTGAAGTTGTTAACAATAATTTCAGAAAATGCATGCGATCATACCTCTAAAAGTAAGGTATCTTATGACAAACTGTATGGAATGAGGAAAGAAAGATGAATTTCTTAAGGCTTTAAACACTGTTGATATACAGAATAATTTTCAATAGCCACAAGTATGATAGAAAACAACTTAGAAGAGGCTTTTAGACATATTTGTTGAAAGTGTGAAAGAGGCTAGTGTATGCATGTTGAAAAGGATGTCTCGGCATAAAAATAAAAAATTAAAAAGAGTGAATGGTTTGATGATGAATGTGAAGTTGCGAAAAAGGAAAGTAGACTTAAATTAAACAATTTCAGAAAAACCAGAAATGAAGAGGACAGGCTACTTTATGTTGAAAAAAGGAAAATCTATAAACGGCTGTTAAGGACTAAAAAACAAGGTTACAGAAGAATGAAAGCAGAATCTTTAGCAAGTAACATTTCAAATTCTTCTCACTTCTGGAAAGAAGTAAGGAGTATGGGGTGTGGAAATCGTGCAGTAGTTTACAACAATATTAGTACTGAAGACTGGTTTAATCATTTTAAAAGTGTTTTTCAGAACCTTGATGAAAACATAGAAAGCAACTGTGTGAATTATTGATTTACAGGAAGGAACTGAACATATTTTAAATCAAGATATATCTGAAAATGAGGTTTGTGCAAGCAATATCTAAACTCAAAATAGAAAGTCCAGGGCATTGACAATATTATCAGCTGAAATGTTGAAAAATGGAGGCAAAAGTGTACGGGAGTTTTTGGTAAAATTTTTTAACACTGTTTTCAGTTTAGGAGTCTATCCCAAAGACTGGTCAAAAGCCATAAAAATACCTATTTACAAAAAAGGAGATCCTGATAATACAGATAATTACAGAGGAGTCTCATTGTTAAGTATTATTTCAAAATGTTATACAACCGTTATTAAATGCAAGATTGTATAACTGGTAGAAGACAACAATGTGATTTCTGAAAATTTAAGCAGGTTTTCGTAGGGGGTACTCAACAGTAGATCAAATATTTAATTTATATGCTATCGTCCAGAAATGTATGATGAAGAAACGCAGAAAGTTATATGTAGCATTTGTTGATTTTAAAAAAGCATTTGATTCTGTTCATCATGATAAACTTCTTGAATGCATGAGAAATCAAGGTGTGAATGGAAGATTTTTGGCTTCTTTGAAGGCAATGTATATTTCTTTAGTCTCGTGTGTACGTGCAAATTGTGAATTTACTGAATATTTTGAGTGCCCTATTGGGGTAAGACAAGGTTGTGTTTTAAGTCCTACTTTATTTCTGTATTTATAAATCAACTTGCTACTCACATGAATGTGAAAGGAAGACATGGTGTACAAGTTTTGCCAGACATTATGGAATTGTTTATATTACTTTTTGCTGATGATGTGGCTTTACTATCTACAACAGTATATGGCTTACAAAATCAATTAAATATCCTGCAGAACTGTTGCAATGACATGAAATTAAATGTGAACACTGAGAAAACTAAAGTCATGGTATTCAGAAAAGGAGGGTATTTAGGACGATATGAACAATGGTTTTTGGGTGGTAAGAAACTAGAAGTAGTGAATAGTTATTGTTATTTGGGATTCCAATTTACTACAATGAGCAGTATGAAAAGAGGTACTGAACATCTAGCATCTAAGGGTAAGAAAGCGGTAGTCCAATTCAATAAGGCTTTTCAAAATACAAGGAAATGACTACCAAAGCTTTTTTTAAAGATTTTTGATGTTAAAGTTCAACCGATTCTGCTATATGCTTCTGAAGTATGGGGTTTAAACAAATTAGATAATCTAGAAAAAGTTCATACTATGGCTGCAAAAGATTTTTTAGGTGTAAACCCGTTATAAACTCCAAATTCAATGGTCTATGGTGATTTGGGAAGATTTCCTCTTCATGTTAATTCGTGTGTTGCGGTCTTAAGGTATTGGTTTAGATTATTACAAAGAAGAATGAAAGACTGCCACATATAGCTTATCAGATGTTATTAGAATTAGACAAAATGGGTAAAGTTTGTTGGGTGTCGAAAATCAGGGAAATTTTATGTAAGACAGGATTTAGCTTTGTTTGGTTGCAGCAGGGTGTTGGTCAGGTCAAAGTGTTTCTAAGACTATTTAAGCAGAGAATGGTTGATCTATACATACAAGAATGGTCTGGCACTATAAGAGACCGTGACAGATATGACAATTACAGATCTTTTAAAATCATTTTGAAAAAGAAAAGTACGTGTCTGACATGGATACCTACTGTTTTAGAGTTGCCATCTCACAAGCTAGATTTAATGTTCTCCCTATTAATGCAAATGTACATCGCTTTAGCAATCTTCCCCAGAAGAAATCTTGTCCATTTTGCAAGTCAGCAAAGGAAGATGAACATCATTTTCTGTTTGTGTGTCCTGCATATTCTGATTTAAGAGCCAAGTTTCTTGGGGGGTTAGCTTCAACCCCAATCCACTTGTTATTACAAGTGTCAAATTCCGAACAAATGCATGGTGTCTCAAGGTACATTTTTCACGCAGTGAACAAAAGAAAGAAAGAATTGGCTGGAATTTAATGCTGGTATTGATGTGTCATCTCAATTTTATTTCAGGGTAAAGATGTGTTCATGGTATTTAACACTGCTTTGAAGTGGGGGTGGGGTGGGGGGGGGGGGGGGGGGGGAATTGCGTGCGCGCGCGTGTGTGCGTGTGTTTGTTTGTGTGTATGTGTGTGTGTACCTGTGTGTGTGTGTTTTGTGTGTATGTGTGTGTGTGTGTGTGATTGTATTGGCAAACCAAGTAATGCTGAAAAGTAGCCTATCATGCCTATGCTGATGGTAAACTTGAAAAGTGATTGAGACTTCATCTTTATGAAAGTTAACTTATAGCATCAACAGCGATGTTGAAGGTGATGTGTTTGGAAATTTTAGCCACCCATAGCAATGTTTTCTCTTGGTCATGACTGTGTTGGGAGGACGATAATGATGACACTCTTAGTCGTATGTAATGTATTGGAATGTGTTTTATTACTGGAAAATCGATAGAAAGTTTGTTTTTGTTATCTCGTTTACTTGTTACCACTCCCCTTTGTCCCTTTCACTTGTATTGTGGCCCAAGGCCGAAGCACAATTAAAATGTTCAGAGTTCAGAGTTCTCTCTCTCATCAGAAGAAACAATGTCCATTTTGTAAACCCAAAGTTGAAGATGAAAAGCATTTCCTTTATGAATGTTTTGTGTATAATGATTTAAGAATTAAATTTTTAAGGGATTGTGTTGATACACCTTTACATGATCTACTTAAAGCAGAAAACAGTAGTAAAAATCACTGCCTGTCTAGATATATATTCCACGCCATCAATAAGAGAAAAAGTTTGTTGTATTAGGATATTTACATCACAGACGAAGATAAGGTATCGTCTTGTTATGATTTTGAAAACTATATATGTATATTGATTTTATCCAGACATAAGGAAGATACATTTAGATCAAAATAGTGAATTGTGTTTGATACATATGGATTTTTATGTATTTGTGCATTGTCTTCATTATTTCTTTCACTGAAAGTGAGCTTGGTATTGTGTATGTTATCCGGTTTTTGCCCACTCTGTGGCATTTTCAATTCCTTCTACGCCAACCATGTATTATGGCCTAAGGCTGAGATACATTAAATTTCTGAGTTCTGAGTTCTCTCTCTCTCTCTCTCTCTCTCTCTCTCTCTCTTCTCTCTTCTCTCTCTCTCTCTCCTCTCTCTCTCTCTCTCTCCTCTCTCTCTCTCTCTCTCACTCGTTTCTAGATCGTGCATTTGAATTTGAATGGCCAGAAAACAGGAGCTGATTCACACACTTTACTGGGCACTGAGAGTAGCTGGCAACGTTGACACAGTTACCATTGTCATTGTCATTGTCTCTCTCACTCACTCACTCTCTCTCCTCTCTCTCTCTCTCTCTCTCTCTCTCTCTCTCTCTCTCTCTCTCTCTCTTTCTCTCACTCACTCACTCACTCTCCCTTCTCTCTCTCTCTCTCTCTCTCTCTCTCTCTCTCTCTCTCTCTCTCTCCTCTCTCTTCTCTCTCTATCTCATTCCTCCGAAGCACATTAGTGCTTATTCCATTATCTTCGAAATAAAAAAATAAATAAAATAAATAATACAATTAAATATTTTAAAAAAAACACACCACCACACGCACACAACCACGCAACACATACACACAAAACACACACACAAACAACACAACTCTACACAACACTACACTACACTACACTACTCACAGAAGAACACTCTGCTTCACAACTTTCTCGTCACACACTTCTTTGCTTCACACATACATAGGCCATTGTGTGCCGGTGGGAACAGATGACAACATTTACAAAACCGCATACACACGGGGACTGGATGTAAATAAAAGAATAAATTTAAATCTCTCCCCTCGGGAGAAAAAGAACGGAGGACAAAATTTACAAAAACTGTATATATACGGAGACTGGGTGAAAAAACACACACAAGTGCTTATTCCATTATTGTCGAAATAAATTAATAAAATAAAATAAATAGAAATAAATATCTCTCTGCTTCACACCTTTCTCCTCACCCTGTTTCACACATTTTGTTCACACTCTCTTTGCTTCACACCTTTTCCCGCACACGCTTCTTTGCTTCACACATTTTCTCCCCACACTCTGCTTCACACCTTTCACTTCACACTACGCTTCACACCTTTTCGCTCACACTATGCTTCACATCTCCCCCCCCCCCACACACACACACACTCTGCTTCACACCTTTTACTCCACACTGCTTCACACCTTCCCATTCACACTCTGCTCCACACCTTTCCATTCACACTCTGATCCACACCTTTCCATTCACACTCTGATCCACACCTTTCCATTCACACTCTGATCCACACCTTTCCATTCACACTCTGCTTCACGCCTTTCTTTTCCACCTCTTTTGCTTCACATCTTTCCCAGCACACTCGGCTTCACACCTTAATAATTCGCACTATGCTTCACACCTTTATCTTCGCACTCTGTTTCACACCCTTCCATTCACACTCTGCTCCACACCTTTCTATTCACACTCTGCTCCACCCCACCCCCCTTGGTTTTTAATTCGCACTCTGCTTCACACCCTTCTGTCACACTCTCCTTCACGCCTTTCTACTCACACTCTGCTTCACACCCTTCTGTCACACTCTGCTTCACACCTCCCCATCACACTTTTTCCTTCATACCTTTCTCTTCACACTATCTGGTTGCTTCGCATCTTTCTCTTCACACTATCTGGTTGCTTCGCATCTTTCTCTTCACACTCTCTGGTTGCTTCACATCTTTCTCTTCACACTCTCTGTCTGCTTCACATCTTTCTCTTCACACTCTCTGTCTGCTTCACATCTTTCTCTTCACACTCTCTGGCTGCTTCGCATCTTTCTCTTCACACTCTCTGGCTGCTTCGCATCTTTCTCTTCACACTCTCTGTCTGCTTCACATCTTTCTCTTCACACTCTCTGTCTGCTTCACATCTTTCTCTTCACACTCTCTGGCTGCTTCGCATCTTTTACACTTTTACACTTTACTATACATCTTTTTTTCTCTTCACACTCTCTGGTTGCTTCGCATCTTTCTCTTCACACTCTCTGGTTGCTTCGCATCTTTCTCTTCACACTCTCTGGCTGCTTCGCATCTTTCTCTTCACACTCTCTGGTGCTTCACACATTTTTTCTGCAGTAAACACTGTAACCACATGGCTTATGTTTGTGAAAGTG
>JAQIHA010000462.1:0-10000 GCA_028751875.1 Rapana venosa | reverse complement strand
GTGTGTGTGTGTGTGTGTGTGTGTGTGTGTGTGTGTGTGTGCGTGCGTGTGTGTTAATTTTATTTTATTTATTTTTTTATATTTTTTTTTTATATCGAGGATAATGGATGTGTGTGTGTGTTTGTGTGTGTGTGTGTGTGTGTGTGTGTGTGTGTGTGTGTGTGTGTGTGTGTGTGTGTGTGGTGTGTGTGTGTGAATGTGGTGCAAGCACGGGTTTGCAAGTGCATGCCCACTTGTGTGTTTGCATGCCTAACTTTTATTTTCAGATGGTACATTGAATAAGCAGTGCATTTGCTTTTTTTCATCAAGCCATCTATCTAAAGAAAGAAAAAAAAAGCGAGAAAAAAAAGATAATGTATATGCAGACATAGAATAAAAAACCTAATCTATGGTAAACTATACAAATCAAACAAAAAACCCAATAACATATGCATATGTGGAATTAAAACAAAACAAAAATCCCAGAAAAATATGAGACCATACAATTCAAATAATTCAAAAATCTTGAAAAAATATCCGTCATAGCACAAACAAACAAGCAACAAAGAAAAACCAAACCAAAACAAACAAAGAAGACAAAACAGAATAAAAATTTAAAAACCCACACCAACTGCTTCCCTCCCCCGCCCCCTCACACACACATATACACACAAACCTTCAACCATACAAACAACTGAATAAAACAACAACAAAAAGATGAATCAACAAGAACAACCACAACAAGGAAATAAACAATCAAACAAACACAAATATACATACACAACAACAACAGCGACAATAACTAACATAGGACAAGAATAACAGCCAAGACAAATGAAGAACAATATAGAACTAACAAAAGACGAGAAAAAGAGTCCAAAATATCCCCTCCCCTCCCCAAGAAAACCACCCTAAACCCAAAACAAACAAAAGGCAAAAATAAACCAGAACCCCACCCCCACCACTACCAACAATAACAACAACAACAACCAAATGGATATAAACAGAGGAAACTGATGTCTCATTTAAACACTTACATACACATACACATACACATCCTCACCCATATTCCCTTCACCACATAATATACTCATATATAAGAAAAACAAGAATAACCAACAGCTATTGGATTCAGAGCAAAGAAGTATAACAAAGACATCCATTCCCTCCCTTTCCCCGGGTCATATACACACATGTACATGTGCTTTTTGGTTTGAGGCAGAGCAACGTTAATCCTTCGATCAAAGAATAAATTCAGGCAATGTAAATCCACCCAGCAGTACTAACGTCAGCAATAACAATTTAGCTCATCTAGTACAATGAACCAGAAACTAACAGTGACAAAACTAAATAAATCAGCATATTTATGTGTAATACAAAAGAACATAAAAAGGCCAAAACAGCAAGAAAGAAAAAAAACCCAAAACCAAACCCAAATTACAACCCCACACGCACTCCACATTGTACACAACACACACACACACACACACAACAACACACCACACACCAGATTAAAAAGCGTGGGGGGTTGATATTATAAACCCCTATATAGATCAATGTGACACTGTACTCTTTATAAATATGAAAATTTGGGGTATATTGATTTTAATGACAAGAATAACGTCGGACACTTAAATCACTTCTTAAGTTACAAGTCTGTTCTGTTTTTTTCAGAAATTTCTTTTTGATGTGTTTTTACTGATTTGCTTTTAATAATTTCAATTTTTGGGGGGAGTTTATTCATAGGTCCTCCCTGAATCAAGGGCCCGATTTAAAAGGTTTTTTTTGGGTCTTGGATGTTAGAAATGGTTGTGCTTTTTGGTTTTAACTTTGAAAGTTTGGGAAAGTTTGGGAGGTGCATTTTTGTTAACAGTTTTTGATAACCGCTTTATTGAATGAAAGCGGTTTCGAAATGTCAGGACATTTATTTGCTTTTTAATCTCATTGTCAGGGTGTTTTTTTTTAAAAATACAGTTTTATGCTTTTTTATAAACGAGAATGAATTTCAATTTTCTTTCCACTGCGGGTACCCCAAAATTTTGAGCTAGTCAATGTTTGGGTGAATGTGCCCGCAAAAAAATATTTTTCGAAAATGATTTTTAGAAATGTTTTATTTGGATAATTAAAGTAGTGTGAGAGGGTTTACCTAGTGAATTATGTGATCAGCCCAAGTATATTTTTGTAAAGGTAACACCTAATATTTTAGTGAGTCAACTTCTTCAAAATCCGTTACCCAAAAACAGGGGTTTAAAACCCTATCATTATTTTTTCCCTTTTCTGTCTTGTGATACGTACATACACTTTGTTTTTTGTGCATTAAGGCATGGTTTAATTGGCCCAAATAATAAATTGTCAATATGATTAAAGTTTGCGAGTTAATCTGTGGTCTGATCAAACAAAAGGGTGGTTCATATAATATAATAATAATATATGAAATTTTTATAGCGCAAAATCTTGTAAAAAACAACAAATCGAAGCGTTGCCCCAAATATTTTCAGGCATGAAATTTCCCCTTAAAAATTTCAAACCCCTCCCCCCCCCCCCCCCCCCACCCAACCCAAAAAACCCCAACACACACACCAAACACACAAACAAACAACAAAAAAAAAAAAAAAATATTTCTCAAAAATAATTTTTTATATTTAAAAATCTAACTTTTACAATTCTTCCCCCCCCCCCCCAAAAAAAAACCCCCCCCAAATTTTTTTTAAATTTTCCCAAAACAAAACCAAAAAAAAAATTCATAAACCCTTACAAAAAATCATTTAAATTTAAATTTTTTTTATCCCCTTTTTTACAAACCCAAAAACCAAATATTTTCAATTTTTTCTTTTTTAACTCACAATTTTTTCTTAAAATATTTTTTACACCAAAAATTTACTTTATCTAAACTAAAAAATAAAATTTTTTACAAACTTAAATTCAATGGCGATACTTGCGTGCGCTTATGCGTGAAATTGATAGTAAAAAGACGGGCAGGTCTGGGTGATGAATTTTTATAGAGAGTGGTTGTCAAGAATATCCAAAAATACTTCACAGAGTTGGACAAAGGAACTGACGATTGCCCGAATTTATTGAATTTTTTTTGTGAAAGGGGGTTTATGTTGGGCCCCCTATAAAGGGTTCGGTTTTTGGCTTAAGTTGTAACTTGTTCTGGTACCCGTTTTGAATGTTTTGAAGGCAGTGGACATATTTGTCGGGGGAAGGCAATTTTTTCAACAGATCGTGCCTAAAGTGGTTCTTCGGCTAAAAATGAGTCATAGGGTGGTTGTTTTTATATGTGAGGTGGGCGTGTAGGAGTAAAGAGAACGGGGCCCCAGGATGACCCCTGGGGACCCACATTCCATTTTGAAGTTTGATTGAATTTTTTTTTTCAATAACTTTTGGAACGGTCTTTTTTGAGGTATGAAGTAAAAAGGGGGGTTTTTTTTCCATTAATACCCAAAAAATTTCGGAAAAAAAATTGGGGTCTTGGACAAAGCGCGGTAAGCAAGAAGGTAGGAGGGGATTTTTCCATCAAAAAAATAAAACAAAAACCCCAACAAAAAAGTGGGGGGAAAATTCTTTTTTTTTTCTTTTAAACAACTTTTTCTTTCTTTTTAAACAATAATTTAACACCCTATTTTTCAATTTATCTCTCCCTTTTTCATAATTTTCATCTTTTTAAATATAAAATTTCCTATAAATTTTTATATTTTATAAAAAATACACAATTTAAATTTTAAAAAACCTATGGGCCCCAAAGGGCGCATGATTTTATAGTATTTCCTTAGAATTGTCATGATTTCTTTTTTACTTGTGGGATGGAGGAAAAGAGAGGGGCCAGTGAATGGGGGTCGGAGGCGCAGGTGGAAATTTAGTTTGATCAAGTCTGGAGCGTATGTTTTGAACTTTTTTGAAAAAAAAGGCAGAAAAAAATGGATGGAAGTTCGACAGGCTGTGGGTGTTAGGCGAGGGGTTGTTTTTTTCAGTCCCAAAGGGGATTTGAAAGTGAGGGAAAAAAAGAGATTTTATGGATGTGCACAGAGAATTGGGAAGAGTAGTTGTCTGTCTTTGCTGAATGGATTAAGAGTTTGATTTGTTTATTTGTTTTCGGAAAAGTGTTTGTTGATTTCGGTTTTTGACTTTCCCCCCATGCCGTTTAGTTTCCGGCCCCTTTGCGCTTCGCATCAAGATGTTTTTTATTTAAACCCCCATCTTCTATCATAATCTTTCTCATCAAATTAAAATAATTTTTTCAATTATTTAATTTTAAAAAACTTAATTAAAAATTATAATTCAACCTTAAATTTTCACTAAACATATTTCTTTTTCGAAAAGGGGTGTGTTTAGAAGGAAAAGAATGGCAATTCCCCGAAGCAGTTCGTCGGGACAGAAACGATGTGAAAGATTGAATGAAACATTTGTAATCAGCCCGTCAAAAAAGACCCGATCTTGCGTTGCTTCGTTTACCAGTTGGAGAGAGAATGGTTGGGCAGGAAAAAAAGAGAAAGGGCGTTTGAATCTGGGAGAAACGGTTGTCGAAATGGAAGTTGAAGTCACCAAGAATTATAAGTTTGTGGGGGAGAGGGTGTAGTGGCGAGGGTGACTGGAATTCTTGGTGAAAAAGAGAAGATGTTAGGTTGTTTTTTTCGGTGGGAGGTGGACGGTTTAAAGCAGATAGTAATAGAGGGCCAGGTAGGGTTTGGGTTTTTTTCGCAAACTTCAAAAAAAATTTATGTGAGAATTGAAGGGTTGGACTGAAAAAAAAGAGATGGGTTTAATATGTCTTTGAGAAAGATGGATCCCACCTCCCCGAGAGAGTCGGGGGAAAGAAAAGGTTTTATATCCGGAGGAGTCAGTGTTTTATTTTTGGGGCATGGCCATTGGTTTAAGCCAAGTTTCGGTGAGGAAGGTTAAAATCAAAGTTTTTTTTAGAGATGAAATAATATTAGTAGCTTTTCCTTTGGACAGACAGTGCACATTGAACAAAAAAAACTTGAAGGGGATCTGAAGGAGGTGGAGAGGTTGAAGTGAAAGTGGTGGGTTTGGACAAGCATCAGAGGAAAAGGGGCGAAGGCGATTTTTTGGGGGGGATGCGGCTAGCGGAAGAACAGACAAGAGTTTGGATGGTGAATCAGGAGTAGAAGATGGTGAAAGAACTGTGCTAAGGGGATTCGGTTTTTGAAACACATCATGATATACATCATAATCATCAGAACAAAAAACGTTATCAGAGTTACAAACAACAGAACAGTGAACAGCTGAAGGGGCGGCAAACGTCAGTATCGTCAGCAAACATTTCACAGTTACATTTAATAAAACAGGGTAAATCATTTACATAGACTGAAAACAAGAGTGGTCCCAATACTGAGCCTTGTGGTACCCCATGTCTAATGGGTAGTAGTTCTGATGCTTGGTTATTTACAGATACAAGCTGCTGCCTATTGGACAGAAAATTTTCTAGTAGTTGGATAACTTCAGGTGGCAGTTTGTACAATTCTAATTTACGCAATAACAAAGAGTGGTTGATCACATCAAATGCTTTTTCAAAGTCAACAAAAAGGAGGCCAGTAAACTTATTGCCATTTATATTGTGTAGGAGACTGTCAGTGAGCTGAGTTAGAGCAGTGGGACAGGAATAGTTTTTACGAAACCCTGATTGATCCTCGTGCAATAGATTGTTTTTTATAAAGTAAGAATTTAGGGATGTTTGTATGTGTTTTTCAATGGGTTTAGATAGTAGAGAGAATTGAAATTGGCCTGTAATTTGAAGGAGAAGAGCAGTCACCTGATTTATGGACAGGTATAACTTTTGCCTTTTTAAACTTGAGAGGAAAACATCTTTTCTCAATACACAAGTTGTATAGATATGTCAGTGTTTCAACAATAACCGGACTAGCGAGTTTTATAATCCGAGCATCTAACTTGTCTAGATCACGTGTTCTAGAATTCGTTTGTGTGTGTGTGTGTGTGTATGTATGTGTGTGTGTTTGTATGTTGTATGTGTGCGTGCATGCGTGTGTGTGTGTGCGTGCATGAGTGGATCGGTGGTCTAGGGGTAACGCCCCTGTCTAAAAAGCGAAAAGTCCGGTCTTTGAAGTGGGGGCGGGGGTTTTGTCCCCCCTTTTTGGCCCCGGAAACTTTTCCCCCACCATTAGCCATGAGTGGTGGTTGGGGTAGGTTTTGGGAAAAATTTGAAAAGAAGGGAAATTTAAAAAAACCGAGGGGGGGGTCCCGTTTTTAAACACGAAATTTTATTTAGCGCACTTTAAAAAGAACCCACGGCAAAAACGGAGTTGTCCCTGGAAAATTTTTAAAGAAAAAAACCCCACTCTGATGGGGAAAAACCCAAAAACAGTTGCAGACATAAAAAGAAATTAAAAAAAGGGGTTTGGCACTGCGCTTTTTGGGATGGCCTCCCCCGCTCTCCCCAGGGAGAGCGGGCCCCCCCCGTGACTTAAATTTGGTATGAAAATAAAAATCGAGCGCTTTGTTTTTTTTTTACAAATTCACGCTAAAATAATTCCATTAAAATTATTATTTTTTATTATTATTTTTTGGCGTGTGGGGCCTGGAGGTGTGTTTTTAAAAATTGGTGTTTTCGGGTTAAGGGGTTTCGCAAATATTTTTCGGTTTTTTTGAGTTAGCTGGGGCCCTTTAAAGGGGTTTTATTGTTTTCTCAAATTTTAAAAATTTTTCCCTTTAAGAATGCACGAAAATTTTTCTTGGAGAATGGGGAAAGGGGGGTTTTGGGGGGTATTAGGAGGGGGGGTAAGGGGGGGGGGGGTTTTTGGGGGGGTTGGGGGGGGGGAAGGGGGGGGGGGGGCCCCCCCGGGGTGGTTTTTGGGTCTTGGGGGGTTTTTTTGAGAAAGGGGGGCGTCATAAACGGGTGTTCTTTTAAAACCCTCTTCGGGGGTGAAAACCTTTGGGTTCAGGGGTGTTTAATAAGGGGGGGGGAAAGGAAAATGTAAAGGGAAGGGGGGGTTTTTGGGGGGGGAAAATGTGAGGAAACAACCATTGGGGTTGGGTTTATCCCTTGTGGGGGGTGGTGGGGGGGGGGGGGGGTGGGGGGGGGGGGGGAGGGGGGGGGGGTGTTGCTGTGTGTGTGTTTGTGTGTGTGTGGTGTGTGCGTGTGTGTGTGTGTGTGTGTGTAGTTGTGTGTGTCTGTCTGTCTGGCTTGTATTATGAAGAAATATTGCGATGTGTACTGTGTGTGTTTGTGTGTCTGCGCGTGCAATGTGTGTGGGCGTGTGTGTGCCTGGGAGTATGTGTGTATGCCTGTGTGAGTGCCTATGTGTACCTGCACGCGCGCCGCGCGAAATGCGTGTGTGTGTGTGTGTGTTGTTGCTGTTGTATTTTCTTGCGATTTAAATCTTTTCAACTATAAGTGATATTAGTGTGTGTGTGTGTGTGTGTGTGTGTGCGTGCGTGAAATGCGTGTGTGTGTGCGTGCATGAGTGGATTGGTGGTCTAGAGGTAAGGCGCCTGTCTAGAAAGCGAAAAGTCCGGGTCTGAAGTGTGCAGCGGTTCGTACCCCGTTTGGACGGAAACTTTTCCCCCATCCATTAGACCATGAGTGGTGGTCTGGGCGCTAGTCTTTCGGATGAGATGATAAACCGAGGTCCCGTGTGTTACACGTAATTATTTAGCGCACGTAAAAGAACCCACGGCAACAAGAGAGTTGTCCCTGGCAAAATTCTTAGAAAAAAGCCACTCTGATAGGGAAACAAATACAGTTGCAGACATGAAAAAGAAATTAAAAAATGGGTGGCGCTGCATTTCACAGAGAGAAATCTGCCGTGACTTAAAGTGGTATGAAATGAAATCTGAGCGCTTTGATTTGTTGCTTTACAAGATTCAGCGCTATATAAATTCCATACATTATTATTATTATGTTGCATGTGTGTGCGAGGTGTGTGTATAATGTGTGCTTCGCAGTAATGGATGGCTATGTTCGGCTTGAGTTAGCTAGACCTTACGAGTTATTGCTTCTCTATCTTAAATACCTTTATCCTTTTTTATGCAGTAATATTTCATGGAGAATGAGGAAGGGGTATTGTGGGGTATTAGGAGGGGTGGGGTAGGGGTGGGGATTGGGGGGTGGGAAGGGGAAGGGGGTGAGGGGCCTGTGTTGTCTTGGGAGTTTTTTTTAGCATTGGGGCGTCCCTAAACAGGTGTTTATTACCCTCTTCTAGAGTGAAAAAAATTTGGGCTTCAAAGGTGATTATATAGGGGGGGGGGGGGGGGGGGGGGGGGGGGGGGGGGGGGGGGGGGAAGGGAAGGAATGTAAATGAAGGTGGTGAAAATATGAGGAGAAACAACCCATTGTGATGTTTTGGTATGCTTGTGAGTGGGTGTGTGTGGGGGTTTTGGGGGGTGGAGGGGTGTTTGCTGTGTGGTGTTGTGGTGTGTGTGTGTTGTTTGTGTGTGTGTGTGTCTGGCTGTCCTGTCTGTCTGGCCTGCATAATGAAAAACTATTGTGATGTATACTGTGTGTGTTTTGTGTGTGCGTGTGTGTGTGCGTGCGTGCATTGCGTGCGTGTGTGCGCCTGCGGGTATGTGTGTATGCCTGCGTGAGTGTCTGTGTGTACCTCCATGCGCGCGCGCATGTGTGCGTATGTGCGTGCGTGCGTGTGTGTATGTGTGTATAAGAAAATACTGTGATTTTGAGTGTGTGTGTGTGTGTGTGCATGATTTTTATGTGTGTGTGAAAGTGTGCGTGTGCACTTGTGCGTGCCTGCGTGCATATGTGTGTGTGCGTGCAATGGGAAAAGACGCTGGAAAAGTCAATAAAGAGGCTGGTTTCAAGGGATGTGGACCACTTCTATCTGTCTATACCACGATTAATTAATTTATGGATTGGGGTTTTTTTTTTCTTTGTCTGAGACCCTGTTTTCGCAGACTGTCTAATGACCTCTGATTGACTGTTGTGTCTGACCTTTACAATGGACAATTTTTTTTTATAAATCTTTTATTTAACAGAAAAGCTTTTCTTGGGTCTTTTACAAAGGCTATGCAATGCAAAAAATAGATTGAAAATCGAACATTGATATGAAAAGTTATTACAAATAGAAAGGATAAACTGCAGACAGAGGCAAAATGAGAAGTTTGGCATCATAATAGGTGATCAGATAGATGGCTTCGGATGAGACTATAAACCGAGGCCCCGTGTGCGAACGCATGCAGAACATCTTGCGCACACGTTAAATCCTGTTCCGCTTTCCAAAAGAGTAGGCCATTGTGTGCTGGTGGGAAGAGATGACAAAATTTACAAAACCGCATACACACGGGGACTAGATGTAAAAAAAGCACATGAGTGCTTATTCCATTATCCTCGATATAAAGGTCATCTGAGCACTTTGATTTGTTGCTTTACAAGATTCAGCGCTATATAAATTCCATACATTATTATTATTATTATTACACATTACGTGATTTAAAGTGCTATGAAATGAAATGAATTAAGACAGGCTCTCCCGCTTCCCCAGGATGGTAGGTGACCCATAACCTATGAGTTCGTCGGGGAGCGAGGCATCAGAGACCTCAGCTCCTCTAGGGGCCAGCATTTTGAGGGCGGCGCCCATCTCCTCTCCCTCGCTGCTTTCTTTACCTTCCCTGACCCTAAAGAGGGCAGGTACCCATTTACAGCTGGGTGAAGTGGGGGGAACTGTACTGAAGCCAAGGCGCGCAAACGGTCACCCAACCAAGTGGTAACCACGCTCGATGCTGCTTAATTAACCTTGGCTGGGGGGAAACCACTGAGCTATCCCGTCCCCAACAGGCTGGTATACAAGGCTAAAGGGATTGTCAGTTTTGTGGGGGCTTAGCTGTCCTGCAGGTGGTCAGTTGATTCATTGCACTGGACAGCTGGCGGCGTGTCATGTCACTTGCCATTGTCAGTTTGTCAGTGTCAACATTCGCAACTGACACACTCTGTCTTCAGTCAGTGTGATGCGTAGAACTTCTTGATAACAGTGTGTGTGTGTGTGTGTGTGTTGTGTGTGTGTGTGTGGTGGGGTGTGCGTGTGTGTTGTGTGTG
>JAQIHA010000461.1:0-14086 GCA_028751875.1 Rapana venosa | reverse complement strand
TGACTTTTTTTTTAAGGGGGACAGTTTTCCTTAAGATTAAAATACAAAGAGGGCGGGGGGGGGGGGGGGGGGGGGGGGGGCGGGGAAAGGGGGTTCAATATTGTCATGATTGTTGGGAAAAAACAGATTCATTTTCCAAAAGCAAAAAACTGGCTATCCAAAGCAGGACATTAGCGGGTTAAAAGAAAACGACAACAACAGTTCCCCTGTCTGAGCGTTTAACAAAAAAAAGGAAATTTAGGACCACCCCACAACCTCCCTAACACACACACAAAACACATACAAACATGCAGCACCACCACACACCACACCACACACACCGTGCGCGCGTGGGGGAAACAAAATTTTCCCATAATAAAATCCTGGAATGTCATGGCAAAAAATCATCTGTGAAAGGATTGTTTGTCTGTTTCTGCGGAGACCAGGAACAGCAGTGCCTCCCACCTCTTCCCCAGTGTAGCACCCCCAGTTACTGCGCAGTCATGGCCAAATCACAAAAAAACCCCCAAAACAAGAGCCCACCGCTGACCGGGGACCCTCTTCATTTTCGTCAGATGACAAGTTGATAAAGATCAGTTTTCTCCCCATCTTGGTTGCTTTGGTCTCTTTGGCAATGTCTGATCTTTGATCATTTTCTCTCTGTGAGAGACGTTCCACGTTGAATATTTTTTTCCCTCTGTTTAGCAGGCTGATTCCTGTTATTTTCAAGGACTCGGGGATATCGGGCAAAAGTCGCTTTCAAGTCATATAGGGGTTCAATGAGTCACGGTAATTTTACGTTTTCAAACTGAACATGACAGGGGAGTGTCCTGCGTGGATCCGGGTTGCCTTGGTGGTGGAGAGAGCTCCTCGTGGTCTGGCCTCACCGGGGGGTGTGATGTGCACAGTCAAGAAAACCTGGATCCATCTGCCCATCGTCATTTTTCTCAGCTTGTTTTATCTAAAATTTTGTAGGAGAATAAAGGGAACGATGTCTGCATTTTAAAAAAGCTGATTTTTGCCTTCGTTTTAAAACGTGTTTGAAAAGGGGACTTGTTTCCTTTTTTCCTTTTGGGCCGTTTTGGTGGCCTGTCCATCACGCATTGTCCTTGTTTTTAAACTGAGTCATCAGTGAAGAGGGCAGGAGCCCCAATTTTGCACCCAGCAGAGAACAAAAGGGAAAGGGCGGAAACAAGTCAACGCCAGTCCGAAAGTTTTGCTTGTGTCTGTGTCTTTTATGGGTTACAATACCTCTTTCGTATGGAATGCATGAATTTCTCCCTCCCAAAAAAACTCGAAACTGTTCAGCAAAGGACTTTGATACTTCTTCAAGCTTTTTTCCTAATTCCCCCAAAAAATTTTTAAAACCCTTTTTTCCCCTGCCGTTTTAAGAATTTCGAAATAATTTCGTCTTTTTTTCCCCGACAAAACCCCCAAAGAAAATTTGATCAAAGGTTTAAAATTTTATTTTTTTTTTATTTTAGTACTTCAGAAAAATAAATGAGAAAAAATGATGGGGAAAAAACGCAGTTTCCCCCTTTTCTGTATTCCCAAATATAAAACCGAGTAAACCAAATTATTTTATAAAACCCAAATTTTGGGAAAACTTTCCCCCTCCCAAAACTGAAAAATTTTTTTAAAAAAAAAAAAGTTTTTTATTTTTTCCCACTTTTATAAATGAAAAGTTCTAAATTTATTTTTTATGGGAAAAAAAAATTGGGGAAATTTTTTTTAAAAAAATATCTTTAAAAAAAATTTAAAAAATTTATAAAAATTTTAAATAACTTTTTAAAAATTTTTTTAAGAATTTTTTAAAAAAAAAAAAAAAATTTTCCCTTTTTTTTTTTTTAAAAAAATTGGGTTTTTCAAAAAAATTTTAAGAATAATACAAAAAACAAAAAAAAAAAAAACCTTCTTTTTTTTTAAAAATTTAAAAAAAAAGAAAAGTGCAAAACCTTCTCCGCTACCCAGGCTCGTTACAGAAGGAGAAAATTGGGGGGCACTGCAACAGAGCTTTGGGTAGCGGAGAAGATTTCCGGCATTCACGACTGTTGGAATGCCGACACACGCATTCACACACCACACGCATTCACACAACACATAGGACCTGTAGCTACTGCTATCCCTGCAGGGGTTCGATCCCATGCCTGCCAGCTCTGCCTGCCTACCCTGCCTGCCCTGTCTAACGCATTCCGACTTCCCCACTGGACTGCCGGGAAGGGCGATAGAAAGAGTGAAAATTAATAAATATAAACCTTCCTATCTGATGGTGCAATACTTAGCCATGCCCCATTGTGCCTGTGTGTGTGTCAGATAAAGATTTTGGCATGTTGCCAATACAACACAGCAGTAGGCCTACAGCTGATAGCACAGGACATTGATATATATGTATTATGTGTGGTTGTGTGTGAGAGTGTATGTGTGTATGTTTTGTGTCTGTCTGCATGTTCTTGTGTGTGTTAAAAAATAAGCTATTGGGTTTTACACTACACAGTATTTAGTCGGCTGGTCTGTTTTGAGTATTAGTTTACTATGCTTTGAGCTTCTCAGTTTTAGTTTTATTCTTTCTCTTTCTTGTCCGTTTGTAATAACATCATTCTCCCGAAGGTAATTATTAAACCCATCTCTGTCTTTCATGTGAAAAATTACAACGACTTTGATTTGTTCAGGGTAATCTTTTAATATGCTATTATATTTTTGTGTCAGCAACCAAACAGATATCAGTGCATGTCTCCACTGAAAGCAGCTTAAAAAAAATTTTCCTTTTCTTAACAATGTCACGCTCTGCTGAGCTTCGTTTTTAAGAAAAGGGTCTCCCTTTTTTAAACCCCCGCCGAAATGTTTTTTAAACACTCGCTTAGCTGTCAGAGGGTTTTAACAATAATTATATTTATCTGCCCAAATAAATTTTTCTTCTGTATGTTTTTATTTTTGTGCAGTTTTGGGAAGTTATAACAATGAACTCAAAAATGTTTTTGTACACTTTTTGTAATAAATCAAAAACAAATCGTCTTGTCACAGCCAGTCTGCCCGAAATTTAGAGAGAAATGTGCTTCTTTGGTAGAAAATTTAGCTGGTCCTTAGAAAAACAACTTCTTTTGTCTACCTTCTATGTTGAGCTGTGCATCCCACTCAAAAAAAATATATTTTTTTTGGGGCTCTCATTTTCTTGTCTTTCTCTTTTAAAATAGTATTCCTTCGAGCCGTTTTAAATGGTTTTCCTAACCATGAGTTATCTTATTTTGATCTTAAGTCAACCCAAAGCTATTTAGATTTTAGGTATTCATGAAGCCTAGATTGTAGATGTAAGATTGCTTGTAACACCAGTAGTGGACATTGTGTTGACCAAAACCCAAAGGGATTTTCTTCCCTCATCAAAATGTTGTTTGGTTAAAAAACCTGAGGAAAGATTTGTTTTGGTTGCCCTCTATAGTACTGATTTATCTGCCTTTGCGCCTGTTGGCAGCACTGTGTGGGGTTCACCTGAGTTTTTTGGTCAGAATTTTTTTCCTTGTTTTTATTACTTTTTGAGTTTTTGATTTTAATTTTATCTTTGTTTGAATTGTTAAAAATTTCGAATGATTTTATAAAATTGTTTTTAAACCTGACTGTGCTGGTCTTTGTAAACCCATTTTAATCTGACCCTGCTGCCGTTCAAAAAATTGCAATGATTCACGAACGGGACACCCCCCCATAATCAAATCTAGTGTGTGTTGTGTTGTACCGACAGTGGAGCCACGGACTATAGAGCTATGCTCCACCTGAATTTTGTCAAAAACATACGGCTTGCTCCGATTAAGCAGCAAATAGCAAACTTAGGCATTCATCGTGCAAAACCAGAGGGGAAAAACCGGGCGGGCCCGACGTCATCCCCCGTGGTGGGCTTCCTCTCCCGTGTCCCCCCTCCCCTCGACGTCATTTTTCCCCCTGCAACCCTTCTTCCCCATGATCCCGCCCACCGCCCTTCAGCTGTTCCTGTTCTTTGTTTGTGACTTGATTTTTTGTTTGAGATGATGTGTATATAGAGGTTTCAAACACAAAAATCCCTGATTTGCCAGTTCTTTCACCTTTTTTTCTTTTCCTGATTCCCATCCAAACTCTTTTTTGTTCTTCCCGTAGACGCATCTCCACCTCTCCATGCTCTTCCTTGATGCTTTTTCCAAACCCCTCACCACTTTCATCTTAAACCTCTCCACCTCCTTCAGATCCCCTTCAAGTTTGTTTGTTCAATGTGCAGTCTGTCTGTCCAAATGAAAAGCCGACTACTTTTCTGACTTCATCTCTGAAAAAAAATTGCTTAACCTTCTCACCGAAATTTGGGTTTTTAAACCCACTGGCCATGAGCCCAAAAAAAAACAGTGACTCCTCCGGATTTAAAATATTTTCTTTTCCAGACTCTCTCGAGGGGGTGGATTTCCATAATTTTCAAAAACACATTGGAACCAGCTCTTTTTTTCAGCCACAACCTTTTAAAATTCCCAAACCCATCTTTTGAAGTTTGCGAAATCAAACTCAATTACCTGGCCAGTTATTACTATTGCTGCCTTTTTCCGTCCCCCCCTAGCCCCTAAGAAAAACTGAATCTTCTGTTTTCATCAAGAATTAAATCACTCCTTGACCCTACGCCTCTCTCCAATAAACTTATAAAATTTGGTGACTTTAACTTCATTTCGACAACCGTTTCTCCCGATGTCAAAAAAGTCTCTTTTTTTCTTGTCCAACCTTTTTTTCCCAAAAGGGGAAAGAAGCAATGCACGATCTGGCCAATTTTAGACTGGCTGATTACAAAAATTCATTTTAAATTTTTTACATTGTTTCGTCACTGGGCGAACGCATTTGATCATTCCGCCTTCTTTTCCCCCTCAACATCCAAAACCTGTCGAAAGAAGAAATATGTTTTGTCGCAATTTAAGGCTTGACATTCATAAACCCCTTCCAAGTTGTTGTTTTTTAAAACTTCTGAAAAAAACCCGACCTTGAATCTATAAATGTTCTCCCCCAAATTTCTTGATGAGAGACCTCCTATGACCATCTCTACCCGACGAAAAGTGCGCCATGGGATACCCAAGACATCCTGTAGCGAAGCGCAAACACCGGCAACTGAACGGCAGTGGGGGGAAATCAAAAACCGAAATCAACAAACGCTTTTCCGAAAAAAAAAAACAAAGTCAAACTCTTAAACCATTCGCAAAGACGAATACTTCTTCCCCAAAATTCTCTGACTACATCCCTAAAATCTCTTTTTTCCCTCACCCCAAATCTCCTTGGGTCTGCAAAAAAAAAATCCCCTGCCCACCCCTCAAGCCCGTTGAATTCCTTTTTTTCTGCCTTCTTTTCGACAAAGTCCACAACATCGCTCCAGAGGGATCGATCATTTCCAGCTGCACCCCCTGATCCCGTTCACTGGACTCCTTTTTTTCCTTCTGTTCCACAAGGGGAAAAAAGAATCTGAAAATTTTTAAAGGGGAAAGCTATAAAAATTTACGCCTTGATCCCTCCCTGCTTTGTTTTCTCAAAAATGCTTCCCACAATTTGTACTTTATCAATAAAATGTAAACTCATTTTCTGTCAGGACTTTTCCAAAAGCTCTTAAAACCCGCAATAGTCACACCTTCTGAAAAAGCACGACCTCGTTTCCCAAACTGAAAAATTTAAAGGGCCTGCTAAAAATTACCCTTTGTCTCTAAGTACAGAAAAAGTTTTTCCCAAAAAACTAAACGTCACCTTCTTTCCAATGATCTCCTTCCCCCTTTTTCCAAGCCTTCCCCCCCAACCACAGCACCGAACTACCCTAGTCCATATTTTTAGTACACTTCACTTGTTCTGATGCAAAAAAAAAACTCACTTTTCTTATTTCTGCACCCTTTCGACTATGATCACTAATTCTTTTTCTCGCCCCCAAAAAATATTTTTTGGTATTAATGGCACAGCCCTCACGGGTTTATTATCCCTAAAGACAGATTCCAAAAAAAAAAGTTATTGTAAACAAAAATCAATAAAATTTTCAAAATGGAAAGTGGGTCCCCAGGGATCGTCCTGGGCCCCCTTTCTTTTCTTTTACAGCTCCCCTCTCAAAAAATTTAATAAAAACCCCATATTATCTCATTTTTGTGATGAACTCAGCTTCAGTGCGTGATATGTCGAAAAATTTTCCTACCTCCCGAAAAATTTTTCCTATGCCCTTTAAAACATTCAAAATGGATGACTCAGAAAAAGTAACAAATTAATGACGATAAAACCGAAGCCCCGCCATAGGAACCCAACATAAACTTTCTCAATCACAACAACATCAAAAGAAATTTGGGGAGTACGTCATTTCCTTTGTCCAATTGTAAAGTATCTAGGTGTAGTTTTGAAACACACTCCTTGAACAATTCATCACCCAGCCCTTTTGCCAGTCTTGCTACTATCAATACGGCGAAAAGCGCGATTCGCAAGTATCTGTCCACTGATGAAACTTCCAAGTCGTCACATCTCTCTTTTTTTTCACGTTTAGATCTGTAATTCTTTTTGGCGGGCCCTACCGATCATCCATCCACTCTCTTCAACGAAAACAAAACTCTGCAGCTCGACTGGTTAAAAGAAAGAAAAAATCCGAACAAAAACACTCCTCTTCTGCGATCTTTCACTGGCTCCCAGTTCAAAAAGATGGAGTAAAAAATCAATACCTCTGTTTCAAAATGTCTCCCAAATCTGCACCACTTATCTTTGTAATGTCTTCACTGTACACCCCACCCCTTTCCCCTTCGTTCACCCGCAGAACTTTTTGCTTTCGAACACCCAGTTTTCAAAAATACCCTGTTGGCTGTCGATCTTTTTTGTTTTGGGGCCGTTCCGTGGATTGACCTCCCATTTCCCCTTCCCCAAAAACCTTCATTGATCCCTCAAACCAGCCCAAAACACATTATTTCCTCCCTGACACTTTTCCCTCATACCCGTCTTCTCTTTCAACGCATCCTTATCTCCTAAGTGGGGTTTGCGGGTTTTGTGTGTGTGTGTGGTGTGTGCTTTGTGTGTGTGTGTACATACCTGCAAAATTTGAATATGTTCTTTTTTATATTTGAAAAAGTTCATGCGGGGAAAAATGATATGAGTGCAAGCGCTTCGATTTTTTTGTTTTACAAGCTTCGGCGCTATATAAATTCCATATATTATTATTATTATTATGATAATTTTTAATATGGGTTTAACAAACCTCACTTAATCGGAAAAGGGGGTGGTGGTTCTTAAAACGTTTAAATATTCCTTTTAACGATCGTCCCAGAGTGTTCAGATTTTGTTCCACACAGTATCTGTTTATTTCTTTTTAGTGCTATTTTAAGCACTCTTTCTAATAATGAACCCTTTATGATATTGTGTGCAATCAATGTGCAAGTCTTGGTGATTGAAAAAATCTACTCAAAGATATCCAGTATTTTGTCTTTGCGTCAGCGTCAAGGATGTAAACAGGCCCCTGTCATTAAAGGGGCAGCTATATGAAGTCGTCTCGAGTGGCGCCTTTAGTAAGGCATGTGAGAGCTGAGCAGTTCAAAATTAAAGGATACAAACCCCGTTTTAGGCTTTTCTTGGTGCATCTTTTTTTTCCCGTTTCCCCCATCAGCAGGACCTCTCTGTGTTTTATTTCCTCATCATCCGTATGCCGATAATAAGTCATCTTTTTTTCTTTTGTCTCCATAAAACGTATAGATCAAAAATATGTCTGCGTTGTTTAGTGATAGCCTTCTGCCTTCTAGCTTGACATTATCTTTTTTATAATAACCCCACCCAAGTTTGCTACCAACTTTGTTTGGTTATCTTTAGACTCTAGTTTAATCGAAAAGCAAGCAGGTTGTGCCTGGAACATGAATCTCTTTCCTAAATGGAAACCTAACAGTCAGAAAATTTATTTTATCAAAGTGGAGGGGATGTTTGTAATAAAGATTGTCTTTCTGTTCCTTTAATGTAAGGGGTCTTTTTAAAATCGTATGGATCAAGGTTGCTCCAAAAGTTTGTTTTCGCCATCTTTTTTTCTATAAAGTAGCAAAATGAAAAAAACAAATAGAATAAGGAAGACTATGATATAATAGGGATGATGGTTTACGCCAGCTGATGATTGGGGTGAAACGGCAGCCTCTGTAGCACCTTTCATTCAGTCAGAAGAGAAATTTAGAAAGAGGGGTTAAAAAAATTTTTTACACAAGTTTGGGGGGAACCAACACCAGAAGTACTAGACCATACTGACTATGATATGGACAACAAAGACAATCTGTATGCTATAACTGACACAGGACAAAAGGTTTTATTAACAAAGAAAAATAACCCTCATCAGTTTTTAGCAAAAAATACACTCAAGCAGAGACTAAGTGTTGCTATGCAGAGAAAACTTGGTATTAGTGATGCACTAACTACTACTAACAGACTGCCTACGGAAGCTGTTGCACAACTACAAAATGCTGAACAAAACCTACCAACAAACATTGAAAGTCTACCACTTGAAGACCTAGCACAGTCGGCAAACACAACAACTGAAACTATTCTAGAGTTGGAAACTAGCTTCACACAAGCAGACGAAGACACAACACTGAAAACAATAAATGATCAACCCCTACCCATGCGAGAAATAATGGGGCTCAATCAAGCACTACAGAGTATTAGAGGCGAACTGATAAATAATTTAGCAAAGCTAGGTGATTTAGACTCAGGCATAGAACTAGAAAAGAAGAAGCTAGCAGAAGCAGACGATGCAAATCTTGAACAGGAAGTAAAAGAAAGAATCACACAGCATCTAAAAACTCTGCAAGATGAATGCCAAGCAAGATTAGGTCTTTATGAAAACACAACACTAGTGGAAAGAATCCGTACACTGTTTCGCGAGCAAGGCATAACACTTGTCAATATAATTACAGCATTTGGTTTCGCTATTAGCACACTTGTGTATGTGCTGACAGGAAGCACACTACAGCCCCCCACTACTACCACCACCTTCCACACCCACAGGCACAGGCTGGGTTAAGAAACAACTCAGCCACTTAGCTGACCTATTAAAAAAATTAGCCTACAAAGTTGGCAACGCACTTCCTGGTATAATTGGTTCTGTTGTTAGCTGGCTATTATCAACAGCAGGTAAAGTTGTAGGGTTTATGGCAGAGCATTTGTGGGCGTTACTGGTTTTAGTTGTTGGTTTTCTTCTTTCTAAAATAAAGATAAGCAAGGCCGTTTAAAACAAGTATACTTGTTAAAGCAGTTATTTCATCATAGTGACTGTCTCTTACAAGGGGAATAATTATTGTTTTTCTTTGCTCTGAGGTGGTGGTAGTAGTTATTTCCATTGTTGGTGTTGTCGGCAAGGTTACTACACTTTTTGCTTCTGATGTTACTGATACTACTACTGCTGCTGGTGTATTGTTTACACTTTCATTTTTTCCAAGCTGCACATCATCTCCAGCTATAATAATATTGTTGTTGTAGTTTGTAATTGTTCCTATTTGCAACTGCATGTTGGAAGGCAGCATATATAAACCATGTCCTATAGCAAAGTCTACCTTAGACCGTGCATAGTGAAGAACATCTTGATAATGCTTGATGCTTGATGGCAGGCCAACGGCCGAGTTAATGCTGTCTTCAAGATTTGCTAGAAACTGCTTCTGTGCATCAAACCCAGTGCCACCAATAATACTTGATCTTGTTTGCACCTGTGCACCAAGCAAGCACCACACATAGATCCGAACAGAGTCATTAATCCTCTCTAATCCTGGTCTTGTTAACCCTTCACTCTTATCAAGAATAAAAGTTGTCCATGCATACATGTACATTTGCTCTATTGAACCAAGAACAACTTTTGCACCACGTGAGAAAGATGTATTTGGAGGCCACTAGTCATAGTTATACCTCCTGTGCACACCCCACAAATACAGAGTCCCCATACCGTGATTTTTGTCCTGTGTTTGTCTGAATGCAGTCTTAGAATCAATATTAAACTCATTGCACAGCCTCTCATATGTCTTCATGTTAATCCTACTCTTAAAGGGATTGAAGTTACTATCAGTGGGCAGTGGGACCTGCAGCTCAGATAACACATGCCTAAACTGATAGTACACATGAAACCTGTACACATACTTTACTAACTGGTTTGGATGGTTCATGTGGTCGGCATATGATACACCACAGCCCGTAGTTGCACAGTGGATAGCAAAGTTTAAGTGGTTTTGATAGAACTGTATAGGATTAGACAACCATGCTTTCGCAGTGGCATCATCCTTAATTGGTGGGTTTAAGTATGATTTCAGTGGGTTGGGAACTTTTACTTCGAAGATCAATGTCTCTGACACAGCAACATCTAGCTTATTAAAGGTAATAGTCTTTGGGTTATAGTGAGATCCAGCCTCGTATTTTGCATCTTTATTATATTTATACATTATTATTCTATAGTAGATAAAATGTTTATCACACTAACAAAGAGCCAGTCAGGTGTACCTTTTAAACTAGCCATTCCTATTGACAACCACTGTCAACATAAAACAGTTGCTTTGCACGAGGTCTTCTACAAAGTATCATGGACAAACATTGACAGCAGCAACAACTGGATTAACCAACTAGATCTTACAACTGGAACTAGGAATACATTTACTGTAGATGAAGGTTATTACGACTTCTGCACACTGGAAAAAGAGCTCTTTCGCCCAGCTGGCATCACAGCAAAACTCAACCAAGCTAGTCTAAGAGTCACTTTACAGCCACCTTCAGTTATAAGTATGCCACAACGTCTTGCAGAAATGCTTGGTTTCAGGCACCCATTTGTAAGAAGAATGGGTTCTAAAGATGATTGGGAAGTATCCTTTGGTGATGGTGATGGCAAGGACACAACCTATGTTGGTGAAAGACCCATTAACATGGCAGTAAACTCTTTGCTTTTTGTACACTTGTCTCAGTTAAACACAACACAAAACCAAGTGGTGACGAAGGCTTCTTCCTCATCAGTCCCTTCTGATCTACTGAGAATCCTTCCACCCAGCAGGGCAATGTACTGTGAAACGCAGCACAATAGCTTTACTACACTTCAATTCAAAGAGCTAGAAGAAGGCTTCCATGAAACACTCTGTATAACAATCAAAGACATACTACAAAGAACAGTTGACTGTAAAAATTTACATATTACATTAGAAATAAAATAATATAAATACTAATATACATACATAACCATGTCACGCGGTCCCACAATAAGAGCACCTGAAACATGTCCAACTATTGAGCTTAAAGATCTTGGTGATGTACAAGAGTTTGAGAAGGATGGGGAGATTGGTGAAGTTTATGCTTTTGAGTACACAAATGATGGATACTACAAGCACACAGCAATAGAAGAAGCTAAGAAACCTCAGTTTCCTAAACTTGAACAGTTGCGTAATGTTGAAGCTGAAGCATTAGCAGATGATTTTACTTACAAAGTAACATATAAAGCTAATAAATGGCACTTCAAACCAAGCATCAACTGGCAGATCAAGTTTGAGTTTATTAGTCCATACACTCTCTATGCACCCGACAGAACTTTCCGTAAAGCCATAAATGCTGGACCAGTAAACATAGCACTAGCATATCAATCAGCCAGCAGAAATGAAGTAGAGATAATAGCATTACAGAATAAGGCTCGTTACTTGCTTCATAGAAAAGACTCAGTGACTAAACCATCAACCACATTGCTACGATTCCTTCCATACTTTCCTCTGGATGATCAGTACACATTGGTGTTTGTTCTGGTTGCAAGAGAAGACAGAGCTACTTTCTTGTTCATGGATGGGATTACTATTAACTGGAAAGACCTTGACGTTGATGCCCTCAGATTTGCTATTGCTATTCGGAACAGCGGCGGTGACAATGACATTGAAGGGAACATTTCCAGTAATAAAGTCAACTTGCTCCTAGACCCACCACAGCTGACACAATTAGCATCCCTCAATCTACACCACATTGACCTTGTTGCAGTCTATTACACAGATGTTGTACTGCCCGACAATCAATTACAAGACTTACTGAATGAATACCAATAAAAATTACACACTTTTTTTTAAACAGTATAAGAAGAAGATGGCGACCGCTAAATATCCTAAAGTTCCTAGTGCACCAGATCCTGAAACTCTTAATGTTAATGCTAATACCTTTCGTTTGACAAACATTACACAGATGCAGCATGACATTGAGCAACAACTAGCAAAGTATACAAAATGCAGGCGTAGGTACAGATCAGCATTTACTGTGTTGAGCTCTATTACTACAGGTACAGCAACACTGTCTACAGCCGCAGCAGGAGCAGGTATTGCTCTCTTGGCTACTGGAATTGGTGCTCCTGCATCAATTGCATTGGGCTCTGTTTCAATAACAGCAGGAGCCTGTTCATTTGTCACATCAGTCTTTTCAAAGAATGTTGTGCGTAAACTAGAAAAACATGATGCTGTGGTTGCCTTGCCTTGTTCGCTGACTTTAGTTCAGCTTTCAATACAATGCAGCCTCACGTTCTGGTTAACAAAATAATTTCAAAATTTGACGTAGACAATCAACTTGTTCGTTGGCTGATTGAATTTTTAACCAACAGACCACAGCGTGTTTTGGCCAACAAAATATCTTCTTCGGTTAGATTTACCTGCACTGGTTCTCCGCAGGGTTGCGTCCTCTCACCACTTCTGTACATTCTATACACAGATGATTGCAGAAGCAACTATGGAAATTCCTTTCTGGTAAAGTTCGCAGACAATAGTGCTCTGTTATCCCTCTTATCCGGATCAGTCTTAGACCACGGTCCAGCCCTCACCGAGTTCGTACACTGGTGTGACGAGGCCTATCTGGAGCTAAATGTTTCTAAAACTAAAGACCTGCCTATTGACTTCAGAAGATCAGGGCATACTCCTAAGAATATTATTATCCATAATCAAGAGGTTGAAAACGTTTTGAACTATAAGTATCTGGGAACTGTTTTTGACCACAAGTTAAACTGGGACGTTAACACTGACGCTATTGTCAAAAAGGGACAACAACATCTGTATTTTCTGAGGAAACTGAACTCATTTTTTGTAGACAAAAAGATCCTTTCCTTGTTTTACAAGTCTTACATAGAGAGTGTTCTAAGTTTTGCTTTCATTTGTTGGTACAATAACCTTAGTGTTAAAAACAAGAATGGCCTGCAGAGAATTGTAAGAATCTGCTAAAAAATAATTGGAAAAGAACAAAGAGATCTCATGTCGTTCTGCAATCAGCAGCTTGTACGCAAAGCCACAGCCATTTTGGCTGATCCTTCCCATGTTTTGTTTCCAGAATTTCAAATGTTGCCTTCGGAACGCCGTTTTCAGTGTCCCATGAGCAAAACTAACAGAAAAAGAAATTCTTTTGTGCCAGTAAGCATTCGAATTTTGAATTCACAATGATGTTGACTACCTAGTTTTTACATTTCTCTGAATTATCTGCCTGATTGTCATTGTTAGAGTGTAGTCAATACATAATTGTGTGTGTGTGTGTGTGGGTGGGTGGGTGCGTGGGTGTGTGAAATAAGTCTGTGTTCTAGTCAACTGTCTTAAAACATTGAATTCATATATTGGTGTATGGTGTGGGTGTGCGTGGGCGTGTTCGCACACACACGTACGTGCGTGTGTACGTGCTGCGTATATGCGTGCGTAAAAATAAGTTTTTATGTCTTCTAGTCAATGGGTTTAAAATTGTGTTCACAATTGATGTGTGTGCGTGCGGGCGTTTGCGTGTGTGTGTGCATGCGCGCGTGTGTGGTGTGTGTGTGTGTGTGTGTTCGTGACATTTTATTTGAAAACCAATATGAAATATAGCTTTTGTGTCTTTGATATATTTGATGTGTATCAATCTGCCTGTCAGTATTGTAATTGCCCTTCATGGGATGATTGAAGTGTTTTTGACTTTGACTTGACTTTGACTTTGACATTAGCCAAGCTAAGCTCATTCAGGCTCATTATTAGCAAAGCTCTAACAGATTCCACAATATCAGAAGAGGAGTTCAAGCATCTTCAGGATGACTATGATGACTACAAGGGTCAAAAGTTCGACCTCCAGAACAAACAACACAAAGCTATGCCTGTGGACATTGACTCAATAAAAAAGGAAATATAAAAAGGGGTAT
>JAQIHA010000460.1:0-14104 GCA_028751875.1 Rapana venosa | reverse complement strand
TGAGGGGGGGTGGTCATATTTTTTTTTTGATGGGGTGAGGGGCATGTTTTTTTTTTTGATGGGGGAGGTGGTCATTTTTTTGTTTAGATGAGGTGGGTTTGTCATTTTTTGTTTAGATGAGGTGAGGTGGATTTTTTTTTTAATGAGGTGAGGTGGCATTTTTTTTGTTTGATGAGGGTGGGGTTTGTCATTTTTTTGTTTAGATGAGGTGAGGGGTCTTTTTTTGTTTAGATGAGGTGGGTGTTTTTGTTAATGGGGTGAGGGGGGTTCATGTTTTTTGTTTAGAGGGGGGTTGGTCATGTTTTTGTTTAGATGAGGTGGGTGGTCATAGTTTGTTTAGATGAGGTGAGGTGGTCATATTTTGGTTTAGATGAGGTGAGGTGGTCATATTTTAGTTTAGATGAGGTGAGGTGGTCATATTTTTGTTTAGATGAGGTGAGGTGGTCATATTTTTGTTTAGATGAGGTGACGGGCCGAGGTCCTGCGTGCAACACACATTTAAAGCACGTTGAAGAACTCATAGACTTTTCTGCACAGTCTGTCTCCGGGCAGACCCTTCCAGGTCGTTTCCATGATGATCATCTGTTTTTGTCCCCCATGTCTGTGTGCAGCACGAGTTTCTGCCTCAGCAGCAGGACATTCTGGACGGGAGGAATCACAGAGGCCGCTTTGGCATGGCGCCTGACTCAAACGGGCGACATAAACTTACGATAGCTTTCAGGGTCAGTGGTTTGTAGATCTTTTTCAGGAAGGAAAAGGGGGGGGGGGGGGGGGGGTTTTGGGTGTTTTAGTGTGTGCGTGGGGGTGTGTGGTGCATGTGCGTAAGGGGAGAGAGAGAGAGAGTATTATTGCAATCAAGCTGTGCAAAGGTATTCAGTTCACTGATTGATTGGTTCATTGATTGACTGCTTCATTCATTCATTCTTTCAGTAAGATCCTTTTGATACAATCACAACATGATAGTGTATTCAGTAAGATTGTTTTAACACAATCACAACAAAATAACTCATTCCTTACGATCATTTCCACCCCATCACAACATGATAATTCATTCAGTTGGTCATTTTGGCAGTACAAAAAAAATTGCCCTAAACTTATTCAAAAAAAAATCACTTTAATCAACCCTAAAGTCCATCATCCTACTACCATTCTGTATGTGGACAGACCTGCAGTGGGTGCCCCCCTTTACGCAAGCGGGCGGGGGCGGTTTTTACTCTACCACGGCTCCAACAAGGCATTCCTCTCCCCGGGGAGCCGTCACAGGTCATTCACCGGCCACAGGATGTGGCTACCGGGGTTGTCTACTTTTTGGCGGCTCCCTCTAGCAGGAGGCCGGGACTCAAGAAAGGAAAATGGGACCGTGTCAGGGGGGAAAATTACTGCCCTTTAAATTTGTATTTTGAGGAGATGTGTGATCCCTACATAGACTGAGTTTTGTAGGGTGTTGTGAATCTTTTACAGCATCTTTCTTTTTTTTGAAAATTTCTGGCTGTAAGGTTGATATAGGAACAAAACTGAAGTCTGTATATGCAAGGTTGGATATTATAAATTATCTTTTTTTGTGTGTTTATTATCATATCAATATATTCAGCAGGAGTAGGGCAGCCTAGTGGTTTAGAGCATCAAACTTGTGAACATGGAAACAGGTTATGAAAAATCACCTTGAAGGTAGATGTACGATTAATAGACTGCAGCTTAATAACATCTACATTTTGAAAGAAATTAAAGCAAGACTATAACATGTTTTATGGGTTTTCATTCGCCTGCTCTCTGTTTCAGACCTGATTGTGGGGGCCTATGATTCAAACAAAGCTGTGTTTCTAAAGTGAGTTGGTTGGGTTTTTTCAGTGTGTGTGTGTCTCACTCTGTCGGTCTGTGTGTCTGTCTCTCTGTTTGTCTGTCAGTCTGTCTGTCTGTCTCTCTCGTCATGTCATTATTCTTTCAAGCCCCAGACGTTAATATATTTTATTTTGTTTTTCGCGATGGTGTGGTGGTTAAATTTTTGTTTTTTTTTTAAAAGGGGGGGTTGGGGGGGGAAAAAGTTTATTTTTTTTAAGATTGGCTTTAAACAATAAAAAAAAAATTTCCATTCCTTACGTTTTTAACTAAAATGAAAATTTCTTCAAAAATTACACAAAACAAAAACCCAACACAAAAAAACACCCCAAACAACCCAACACACCAAAACCATTTTTAACAAACCTCTTCCCCTTTCGAAAAGCCCAAATTCTCTCCCCGGGCTCCCCTCTTCCCGCCTCTTCCCCGGCCTGTCCCTCCTTTCTACCTTTTGGGGGCTTTTTAAAGGGGAAGGGGAATCCGGAAAAGGAATTCAAAATTTATTCCCAAATTTTTTTTGGGAATTCTTGCCTCAAAATTTTTTAAGTTTTAATCTTTGCCCTTTTTTTTTCAAATTTCTCAAGGTTATTGGAAAAAAATATTTGAAATTTTGCAAGGGGGGTAAAAATTATTTTTTTTGGGACATATTAATTTTGAATCCCTATTTTTTCCTTGGCCTAAAAGGTTTTCCCCTGGGGTTGATTTTGTTTTGTCAGTTTTTCTCTTTTTTTTTTAAACTTAAAAAATTTTTTTTTGGGTTTTTTCCCCCTTTCTCTTTTGTTTTTTTGGGGGGGGGTTTTTTAAAAAGGTTTTTTGGGGGTTTGGGGGGGGGTTTTTTAAGTTTTTTTTTTTTCTTTTTTGGGGTTGGGGGTTTTGGGGGTTTCTTTTTTGGGGGTTTATTTTCTCCTTGTTTTTCTTTCCCCCCAGACGGTTAAAATTTTATTTTTGTTTTCCCAAGGGTGGGGTTTGGGAAGATGAAAAAAATGTTTGTTATTAATTTATTCGAAATAAAGGGGAATTTTTTTTTAAACCCATTTAATTCCCTTGTTTTTTTTTCCCCTTACCCCTTTTCTTTCTCTCTCTCCTCTCCTCCCTCGAGGTCGGGGTGATCCCCCCTTTGGATTTTGGCAGGGCAAAATTTTTGCTGTTTTAAATTTTGTGTTTAAATTCCCAAAATAAACCAGCCCCCATCCCCAATTGTCGGGTTCCCCAACAACGCAAGTGCGCTAGGTCCCTGTTGCAAAAAACCCTGCTTTCACCCATGGAAGGTACTGTGGAAAAAGGCGGCAAACGACTGTTGGCTTGGGAAAAGGGCCGGGCCCAAAAGTGATGGGAACAGGGGCGGGTCAACAAACCCCTTGTATTTCCGCAAAAGCCCCCCTTAGACCAACAGGGACCGGAAGGCCAAGGAGGGGAACAGGAGGGGAAGGAGGGGGGGAAAGGGGAGAGGGGGGGGGCAGGGGAGGGGGAAAAGAAAAGGGCGAAAAGGGCATTGTTGCCCATTCGAAACTTCCCCAAGTTTGTTTATGCCAACCCCCCCCATAAACCCGGGTCTGTCTCACACACCAACACCCCAGCCTCCCCAAAAACCACATCCTTCGCAACCCTTTGCTTCCACACATGAAATGGGCCGTCGTCAGGTTTTTCACATTTTTGGGAAAGCTGCACAGTGGTTTAAACAACAAGGGGGAAATTTTGCCCGGGGGTTGAGGTCCCTTTTGTACCTGCCCTTAAACAAGGGAGGGGGAGGACTTTTACGAATTCTAGATCAATTGGGAAACCCAGGTACAGTGGGAAAACTAAAAAGGAACTATGTGGGTGGGCTGAGAAAAAGATCCCTGCAGAAAAAATTCCAGGGACTTTTCTAGAAACAAGGACTTTCTTAATTTGTTTTACCTCTGTGAAATCCCCCAAAATATTTACATTTGTGAAATGAAGATATGTTTTTTCAGTTTTTTTGGGACAATGACACTCACAACCCTCTGTTTCTTTTGGTTTGCAAAAAAAGAACCCAGGCAAAGACTCAAGGGGGAAAAAGACATTTATTCCAAGGGCAGCTGTGGACACCTGCCGATCGTGACCCGAATCAAAGAAAAGAAAGTGTGGATGGATGTTTTTTCATGTTAGAGGGGTGCTAAACAGATTTTTTCTGGGTTTTTAAGGAAACCCCCCCTTTTTGCCTTATTGGGCCCCCCCCCTTTTGGGGGGTTTTGTGTTGTGTGTGGGCATCCCCTCCCCCTTTTGCTGGGGCGCGCGTTTTGTGTAAGTGTGTGTTTGTATGTTCGTGCTTTTTTTGTGGGGCGTGCGTGTGTTTGTGCGGCGGGGTGTGCGTGTTTTGTGCGGGGTGTTGTTGGGGAGCTGTGTGTTTGTTGCTTGGGGTTTTTGTTGGGGTGTTGAAGGGGGTGGGAAGGGGAGAGAGAGAGAGAAGAGAAAAGAGAGAGAGAGAGAGAGCAAAACAGGAGGTTAGGATTTTGGGATTGGGTTTTTTCACTTTTTAAAAGAGCAGGGGTCCGGATAGACGGAATGTAGGGACAGGGAAACCCTGTCACAGACCCCGGGGTTTAAAAGATTTTGGGTTGTTGTTACCCTCCCCCCCCCCTTTCCCCCCTTTCAATGGCGAAAAATTTTGGGGACCAATTCATCGAATCGTAAAATAAAAACTTCACCATGTTGTGGAATCCATGCCATGTCGCCATTTGGGCTGTAGAAATGATACATCTGTATTTTTGAAAATACGTGTTTTGTGCCCCGTCCCCTTCCCCCTTCCCCTTGTAAATGGGGTTTAAACTTTACAATAAAAATTGTCATTGTATTGTCTCTCTCTCTCTTCTCTCTCTTCTTCTCTCTTCTCTCTCTCTCTCTCTCTTCTTCTCTCTCTCGCCCTCTCCTTTTTTATTTGCTTATAGATTTTAAACGGTTAGTATTTGGGGAATTTAGGGTGTTTTATTTTTTTCTTGTTTTTGAGCGTCCCTTATTTAGCTAATTCCAAATGCAGATGTCCTTTTCCCATAAAAACAGATTTCTAAAGATTTTTTTTGACTTTACATGGTGTGAGTGCGTGCCGGGGACGGGGCCCTGTGGGGATTGTTGTGGTGGGTGTGTGGTGTGTGTGTGGTGGTGGTTGCGGCTGCGTCGTGCGTGCGTGCGTTGTGTGTGTGTGTGTACGTGGGGATGGGGATGCAAATTGCTTCTACAATATTTGTTTAATGTAGTTTACTATTGCTGTTGCCTCCCATAAAGCACAAAAACTTTTGCCGTTTCTTTCTGTTAGCCAAAATGAAACTATTTACGTGGTTTGTTCTCCTTAGTTATAGTGGTTTTGTTTTTTTGGGTTTCTGTTTTGGTTTGGGTTTGGGATTGTTGTTGCTTTTTTGAGGGGGGACTATTTGGTTTTCCCTCTCCCCTTTTGTTGGGCCGTTTTTGTTTTGCTCTTGGTTCTTGCTATTTTTTCGGTTGTTTCTGTGTTTTCTGCTCTGCTTTCTTTCTTACTTGTGGCTACTTTTTTTTTTTCTTTTTTTCTCTCTCTCTCTTCGGGATTTTTGTGGGGATTTTTTTTTGTGTAGATATTTTTCCCGTAAGCTGTGTAAGTGTATTGCTATGGGCTTTATTTTATTTTATTATCATATTTTATCCTTAAGGGTGACGATGGATGTAAAAACCACATGGGTGCTTATTTTATTATCCTCGAAATGAAGAAATTGTCATTATCTGTCTTTTCTTTTCTCTCTCTCTCTCTCTCTCTCTCCTCTCTCTCTCCCCTCTTCCCCTCTTTTGTATAATTGTGAATGTTTTATTTTATATGGCTATTGTGTTATTGAAAATTTACTTTTAGGTGGTTTGTTCTCCTTTAATTTTATGGAGGTTCTGCTTTGTTTGGTTTCTGTTTTGGGTTTTGGGGTTGTTATTGTTTGTTGTTTTGTTGTTGAGGGGAAACTATGGGTGTCATCTCTCCCTTGTTGTGTTGCCGCTTTTGTTTTGCTCTTGGTTCTTGCTATTTTTCGGTTGTTTCTGTGTTTTCTGTTTTGCTTTCTTCCTTACTTGTTAGTACTTTTTTTTCTTTCTTTCTCTTCAGTGATTTTTGTGTAGATTTTCCCCCGTACACTGTGTAAGTGTATTGCTATAGGCTTTATTTCATTTTTTATCATATATATCCTTAAGGGCGGGGACTGGATGTAAAAAAGCACATGGGTGCTTATTCATTACCCCCTCGAATAAAAGAATTTGTCATTGTCATTGTTCATTGTCATTTCTTCTCTCTCTCTCTTCTCTCTCTTCTCTCTCTCTCTCTCTCTCTCTTCCCCGGGGGCGATCACGTAATGTGAAGGTGAAGACGTACAGAAATGCTTTTGTTTTTGTGAATTAGTTACTAGTTTTAAGGGGCCCTTTTGTTTTTCATTGTTTGTATACAGTTAGATAAGGAGGATGGGAATATCACTGCAGTTGTACAGGTCTGTCTGTGGGACATTTGCGGCAGTATTCGCCTGCTTCATGTCGAAATGGCAAAATTTTAAAATTTCCCCCCGGGGGAAAGACTCAGACACGGTGTACTGTTAGGACTGACCCTCACCTATCTCTTCTGGGGGGGCCTTTTGCTTTGGTGTGGTGATGTGGAGACGAACCCTGGACCCCCCCCCTAAATCTGCTGGCCAAGGACGCAAGCTGAGGCAAACCAGCTTGACGAGTGGTGGGTGGTCATAGCACCATAGCAGGAAAAAGTGCAGGGAAAACCTAAAGCCAGTGCAGATGTGACCGCCAGACACCTAAAAACCATACATGTAGACAGGAGTCTTCTCCTACAGTGGCTCCCGATGAGACATTTACCACGATGACGACCAAGTTGGGAAAGTGGAGAACTTATTAAGTCGACAAAGGAGAGTATGAAGAACGAGATACAATTGTTGACAAACAGTTGTTGATGCCTTAAAAGAGGAAATGTGTGGTATCAGACAAGATGGAACAATCTTAGGGCTGAAAATGTTGAAATTAAACAATCAAATACAGAAACTATTGGACAGAGTGGAAAAACTAGAAAAGAAAGCAGACGATCAAGAAGGTCGGCAAGACGGAACAATATCATCACCACGTTGGACTGCTTGATTTAGCATGCACCTCCCACTGACCATAATTTTGCCTGATAGGCCTTTCGCCCCATGGTTACACCCATGATACCTGGTGGCAAAGCGCAAGCGCCGACAACTAGAACGGCGTGGCGAAAACAAAAACTGAAATAAACAAACAGCTCTTTCGAAAAAACCAACCAACAAGTAAAAACCTTAATCCACTCAGCCAAGACAAACTACTACCTGCTCAAGTTCTCAATGCAACATCCATTGAAATCTCTTTTTTCCCTCACCTCAACTCTTCTTGGATCTGCAAAGACAAGCCCTCTGCCTTTCTGTTCACTGTACTCTGAAATTCCTGGATTATTTTTTCGTTCTTTTCAGACCCAAAGTCCGTAACATTCGCTCCAGACTGGATCAGACTCCCTTCCAACCTGTACCCCCTGATCCCAATTCACTGGCACTCTCTCCTCTCCTTTCAGCAAAAAGTGAGGAAGAAATCAGGAAAATTATAAATGAAATGACCATAAAATCATGTGATCTTGATCCTATGCCTGCTTCTCTTTTCACACAGTGCCTTCCGCAGCTTATACCAACTATCACGAAGATTGTAAACTCATCTCTTCTTTCGGGAATTTTTCCTTCAGAACTCAAAACTGCAATAGTATACACCTCTACTAAAAAAAGCACGACCTCGACCCTAACATACTGAAAATTACAGACCTGTTTCTAACCTACCTTTCATCTCCAAAGTCCTTGAAAAAGTAGTTCTGAAACAAACTCAATAGCCATCTTCATTCAAATAGTCTCCTTCCCGCATTTCAGTCTGCTATCGCGTACACAGCACGGAAACCACCCTAGTCCTACGTTAAACACGCTTCTAAACGTTCTGACTCAGGGAAAATCTCCCCTTCTCACTCTTCTCGATTATCTGCATCATTTGACACTATAGATCACTCTATCCTTCTCTCCCGTCTCCAAAAAACGTTCGGTGTTACTGGCACAGCCCTTACCTGGTTTAGTTCATACCTCACTGATCGATTCCAGACAGTCACAGTAAACAAAATTCAATCAATTCCTGCAAAACTGGAATGTGGAGTCCCACAAGGATCAGTTCTGGGCCCTGTCCTGTTCACTCTCTACACTGTTCCACTCTCATACATAATAAACCGTCACCAGATCAACCATCATTTTTACGCTGATGACTCTCAGATTCAAAGCAGTGACACTCCTGAAAATCTGCCTTATCTCTTGACAAATATTCACTTTGCCTTCAAGACATTCAAAACTGGATGATACAAAACAAGTTACAGCTAAATGCAGAAAAACCGAAGCCATGATTATAGGGACCAAACACAAACTCTCTTCCCTCACAACAGATTCAATAGAATTTGGCAGTACATCACTTCGCTATCCACTGCAGTTAAGTATCTAGGTGTTGTTATTGACAACACACTCTCTATGCAAAAATTCATCACCCGACCTGCCAGTCTGTGCTACTATCAATTACGACGTATAAGTGCAATCCAAAAGTATCTGTCCACTGATGCAACATCCAAACTTGTCACATCTCTTATTCTTTCACGTCTGGACTATTGTAATTCTCTTTGTGGTCTGCCAGCATCATCTATCCACTCCCTTCAACGCATACAAAACTCTGCAGCTCGATTAGTCCTCAAAAAGAAAAAATCTGAGCATATTACTCCACTCCTGCAATCTCTCCACTGGTTGCCTGTGCCACAGAGAGTAAAGTACAAGATCAGTACCCTCTGTTACAAATGTCTCCACAAAACAGCACCCTCCTACCTCTATGAATGTCTTCACCTGTACAATCCTTCTCGTTCCCTCCGCTCTGTTGCAGATACCTTGGGCTTACGAATACCGAGATTCAACCTATCCACCGTTGGCCGTCGCTTTCTCTATTTCTGGTCCATCAATCTGGAATGACCTCCCTCTCTCCCTTCGTGAAAAGCCTACTTACGACAGCTTTAAATCCAGCCTCAAACATACCTATTTCAAACCTAGATTTTCCCTCTTGTTTCATTTCATGTCTGTCCCTGCCTTTGAAAGCCAAAATTCCATCACCCTGCTGAAATGTACAAACTGTGTGTGTGTGTGTGTGTGTGTGTGTGTTGTGTGTGTGTGTGTGTGTGTGTGCGCGCGCGCGACGCGCGCGCGCGCGTGTGGGTGGTTGTGTGTACATTTGACTTTGTTAGAATATTGTTATCATTGTTGGTTGTTTGTGTGGGAGCGGATTGAATGGAGCGCTCTGATTTGTAATTGCAAGATATAGCGCTCTATAAAATTCCATTATATTATTATTATTATTATTATTTCATGGCATGGAAAAGAAAGTAACGAGACTGGAGCTGATTGTGAATAGTTGTGAAAAATCTTCTTTCGGAAAAAATGGATGTGGCAGATGTTAATTTTGATAGTGTGCACAGGAAAAAATTCAAAACCCAATTTCCCCATATTCCCGGGTTTTTTTTTTACAAGATAAGTTAGGATATTGAAGGCAAAAACTCCAAAGGGTTCAGGTTTTTGTAGACCACGTTTTTTCCAAAACGTAGAGATTTAGGACAATCGCCCCATACTTGAAAAGGCTGGGGCAGGGGGAAAAAATGTGAGAAGGGTTTTTGACTTTGATCTTAATGGCAAAAGGATGACCCTTAATGTCTTCAAAAAGGGGAATAGCTTGTTCCCGGGCCCATAAATATCCAGCCTAGTCTAATTCCAGGGGGGAAAAAGAAAGGGATGACAGGGTCACTCGCCTCAGTTAGATATCATGTAATGGGGCTTAGCCAAGGGGGGGGCTATGCAGTGACACATCTGACACACCCCAACACACGGGGCTACAAAGACGGTCGACTTTGGGCCAGGTCAACACCAGCTGATTTTGAGTATTGAGGCGTCTTCAAAAAGAGCGTTTTAATGCTGTTAAAAAACATAAATTCCTTTTTTGCATGTCAAAAATTTGGGTGAAAGTGTTAGTCTAGAGGGTTGGACTTTGATTGTGAAAAACAGATAAAAAAAATAAAACTTTTTCTTTTTTGTCTTGGAACTAAATGGATTGTTGTCAAAACTGGCTGATAGGTTTTGTTCTTTTTGGGGTTTATTTTATTTTTTTTCTGACAGAACGTTCTAAAAATGTCCAGCAAGTTTTTACTGGCTATAGGCCTTTGTAAGTCAGAAATTAAAGTACCATCAAGGGAGGCGATTAGTGGTTTTTTGTTTTAAGGCATGAGTTACTGTTTTATGAATTGTTTGATTCCCCCATATCCTAAATTGATTTTTCTCTGTGCAAATCTCGTTGGTACAGCAGAAATGTTTTCTTGCGTGTGTAATCCACCTAAGGTTTCCCTTTTTTTAAACATGTTTGAAAATGAAATGGAATTGCTTTTGGAAGAATGTTTAGAAAAATTGTGTGGTGACAAGGGTAAAGTAGATAAAAATCTTTGGGGGACTTAAACACAGGACCTCAAATTTTTTCTTGTCAGAAAGTAAAAAAGACTTTAGTTAAAATTTTTCCCCAAAGTAAAAGTTGTCTCTCAGCGCAATCGTATTCTGAAGATTGTTTTATCAAAAAATTTAGGAAAATTTTATATTGAACATGTCATACTTTTTAGTTACAATCCAAAGGGCGTAGTAAGGGTGACCAACAAGAGCTTACTACCTCGATGGGAGGAGTGTTTAATGATTATTTCTTGGTCGTGATTTGTTCTCTCGATTTTTGACTCATTGTTTATTTTTTGCTGAGCTTTCTGATTCCGATCCCCTTCCTGTTAAATTTATATTTAATCCGTATATAATACAGGTTGGAACTGGGGCCTCTGTTATGGAAAAGTTTGTAGGGGATGAAAACAAATTTCAGTTTATAAAGAAAATTCCATGAGTGAACATGTTAAAATTTTTTTTAAAGCCTTTAGAGATTGATGAACATTAATGGCTTAGATTTGTTTAAGGGTTTTCATAAAAGCCAGTGCGAATGTATAAGAAACAGGTACATTCAAGAAAGGTCCAAAAATGATCTTTTTTGAAAATGAATAAAAAAAGATGAAATATAAGGTCGAAAATTCTGAAGATTTTCCCGAAAAACATTAAGAAACGAGGACAAAAAATTTATGTGTCACAAGAAGGGGAAAAAATGCATGCTTGAAAAGAAAAAGGAAACAAAAATAAACTTCCTTGCGAATATGAACTACTCTTTTCCAAATCAGTTCGAAAAATTTAAAAAGGCGTCATTGAAAAAGCACCAAAGAATGATATCATTGCAGATGGGGTTTTAAAAATTTCAAAAAAACCCCGTTGGGGAAAAAACTCATTTGCCCAAATCCCTATTACTGATGTTGACGGATGGAATGAGGGAAGACTTTGATCGTCCTATATCTAAAAGGGAAAATTAGGGCACTTTGAAAACTAAAAAGTGAGAAAAATGGGCCTGACAAATCATTTGGGGGAAATTCAAAATATGGGGGAAAATATTTTGCTTTTCCTTTAAAAAAAAATTCAACAAAATTTTTGTGATGGTCTTTTTCCCCGTAACGGCGAATCTATAATACAACATTGCATAAAAAAAGGGTGATTTTATAACCTAATAACTACCAGGGAAATTTTTTTACAGACATAATATAAATTATAGTACTATTATTAACAAAGGTTCGGAAAAGGGTTTTTGAAAAAAAATATTTTAAAGGGGGCACCAATGGTTTTAAAAGAGGGGTACTCCCCCTAAGATCTTGTTTACTCTCTTGCGTTTTTCGAAAAAGTTTTCTCATAAAACCCTAAATCTAGTAGCATTATTGACTTTGAAAAGCATTTATTTTGTTTTAAAAGGAAATTTTGCCTAAATTTTCCTGAAAAAAAGGGGTGAAAGGGAAAAAAAATTACGATGTTTGAGCCATGTATCGAATGTCAAAAAAGAATAAGATGTTGAACCAAAAATGATGCATAATAACTGACCGGGGTTAAACAGGGGGAGTAGGAGCCCCTTTTTGTTTTCTGTTTTTTTTTAATGGTTACCAGATGCTTTTAAATGGTAAACGGTGCCCTTTCCCCAAGATTTTCAGAGTTTTTTTTTCTCCTGCTTTCTGGATGTTACTGCTGTCTGAAACAGTTGTAGGCTTTCAAAAGCAGTTAAAATGCTTAAAAAAGTGCTCAACATCATTTTTTTAAGGTTAATCTAGTAAGGTAAAATCGTTGTATTTAAAAAGGGGGATTTTTAGTCTCAGAAAAAGGTTTTCAATGGAAATATATGCCTGTGATTAAAGTTTACTATTTAGGAATCTGTTTTCTACTAAATTATTTTACAACTGCATGTAAAACTGGCAAATCGAGGTAAAAGAAGTTGTTATTTGTGTTGAAAAAACGAATATTGAATAATAACTCTTTTGATTTGTTCATTTAGATATTTGATGCCAAATACAACCACGTGTTATTTGGGCAGAAATCGGGCTTGGATGCAGCTGTACACATTTTGGGTCAGTGCATCTCTTTGTTTAAAGCAGTTTTTAGGCTTAGATAGACGTAAAAACCCAATGATATTTTTTATAGTGAAAAAAATGAACCCCCTCTCTGTTAAAACTGCTGTAAAAAGCTTTGATATTGGATTTGATTCTGTTTTAATAAGCAGGGTCCTTTTAAAACCTACAGAGCTTTTTGATCTAGATGTCAAAAGGGGGAAAACAAATGGGCAAAACAAATTTGTATGTTTTTGGAACCGGGGTTTTATTTGTTTGGCTCAAAACAAGGAGTCGAAATTGTAGAGGTTTTTAAAAAATTTTAGGCAAAGTTATTGTCTGATGGGAAATGGAGTGATCTATCAAAACAGTTTTAAAAAATTTTAAAAGACAGACAATTTATAAAATTTGCATGAGTCAAACCTTATCAAAAATTGATATGGATATACATTTGAAAAAAATTATGTTAAGTTTAATTGGGATATCAGAATAAAATTTTATAAAATTTAGAGCAGAGAAAATATATGAGACCCCCTGCTATCCCATTTTGTAAGCAAACACCGGAGGGTGAAAATTTTGTGTTGTGCTGTCCCGTATTTGGGGTTTAGGGAGAACAATCCTGTTAAAAAAGTGACAGCCTAATTTTTTAGCTCTGTTTATCCCGGGATCAAGATCCTGAGGGTTGTCGCAGCCTCACTTTATTTTGTGTAAAGCTTTCAGAAAAAGAGAGTAATGTTTCCAAAATGATATTTTTGTAGTGACTTTTTTTTATACAGTAAATGTTGTCTGTGGTGTTGTTTTTGTTGTTTTTTGTTGTTGTTTTTTTTGTGTTTTTAAACCAAAATACTAAGCAGTTCGGGAACCCCTTTTATGCATGGGGCCAAAGGCCTTTTTGTGAAAAAAATCTTTTGGTTCGAGTTGGAGTTTTAGTTGGGGTTCTCTCTCTCTCTCTCTTCCTCTTTTCTCTCTCTCTCTCTTTCTCTTCTCTCTCTCTCCTCCCCTCTCTCCTCTCTCCTCTCTCTCTCTCTCTTCCAAAAAAAAATGAAAAAAAAGACGTTTCTGGAACAACTTAACAAACCCTTTCTTAAAGTCTCTACTAAATTTTACAATAGTATCAAATGGGACATGTGTTTTTTTTTATATATTGTTCCAAGGGGTTTGGGAAAGGAAAAATAGATGGGATTGGGGCAAAAGTTTGAAAAGGGTCTGAAGTGTCACCCGACTTTTAGATGGGGATTACTTTAGTGTTTTGAAGGGATTGGGGAAAAAGGGTTTTTTTTCCAGACAAAGATTTAAAAATTTTAGTGTGTCTGTGATAATGGGCTGAAGTTCAATATTCTGCTGTTATTCCATCAAAAACCAGCATTTTTGATTTTTTGAGGTATTTAAATTTCTTAATTCCCCTAATCATCTGGATTTAGACTAATCACTCTGTCATATGCACTATTAGTCTCGTAACAACTGGATTAAACATTAATTTCAATAAATTTTGTGGGTACTATTTGTGATCTCAAAAAAATTTTGACATAATACCCAAAACTTCCATAAAAAAAATAGACCGTCCATTTTTTCTCCAATACCCTTAAAAATACTTGTTTCCTATCTAGCAAAAGGGAACAGTGTGTCTCAATTGTACAACTAACCAAAATACAAGCATCAATTTTGGGGTACCAAAGGTCCATCTAACCTTTTTCCCTTTCAAATATACATAACGACCTCCTTTCCCCATCAAACCAAAGCGAACCCCAT
>JAQIHA010000046.1:55000-56727 GCA_028751875.1 Rapana venosa | reverse complement strand
GAGGAGAGAGAGAGAGACAGACAGCCCAGACAGAGACGGGAGAGACAGACAGACGCAACAGCCAGACGTGACAGACAGACAGACAGACAGGCATACAGACAGAGACACAGAGAATAGAACAAACAGGCAGGGACAAAATATATATGCACAGACAGGCATACATACACACAGACACATCACATCACACAACCATACAAGCAGCAGACAGACCAACAGACAGACGGACTCAGAGACGGACTCACAGACAGACAGACAGACAGACAGACAACAGGCTCAGAATGATTTCGCACGTCAACCTTGCAAAGAAAAGCGGAAACTTTGAACCTGCAAAGTAATTCAAAGGCAGAGTTCGTGACAAGACCCAGAAAGACAAAGGCTACAAAATCAAGTCAATTATGCATACGCGTACACACACACACACACACACGCGCGCACGCGCGCGCGCGCGCTTGCGTACAGACAATCGTATGCATAATTATATGCTGCACAAGGACAACTCAGAAATAAGTACGCTTGTACGCACGCACGCTTGCGCACGCAAAGACACACGCACGCGTTCCCTACATACACACATACACACACACAAGCAAGCGCGCGTGAGTGTGCGTAAACGCGCACGCACGCACGCGCGCGCGCACTACACACACACATACACGCACGCGTTCACACACACATACACACACATGTGAGCGAGCGTACGCACACAACATTCATTCCTCTTCTCTTTCTTTCTTTCTCTCTTACCACCCACACACACACACACACACAAAACAAAAACACCCCCAACCCAACACACAAACATCACAATTCATCTCTCTCTCTCTCTCTCTCTCCTTCTCTCTCTCTCCGCTCTCTCTCTCTCCTCTCTCTTCTCTCTTCTCTCCTCCTCTCTCTCCTCATCACACACACACACACACACACTCATGGGAACGGATGACAAAATTGACAAAACTGCATACACACGGGGACTGGATGTAAAAAATAATAAAGCACATGATGCTTATTCAATTATCCTCGAAATAAAAGAATGAAAATACAATATAATATAAACCCACACACACTCACACTCACACAACACACTCACACCACACACACACAACACACACTCACTCACTAAACTCATTCACTCACTCACTCTCACACACACACCACACACACACCACACACACACTCACACACTCACTCTCTCACACACTCACTCACACACACTCACACACACTCTCACACACTCACACTCAATCTCACACACAACACCACACAACACTCACACACACACTCATCACTCACACACACACAACACACACACACACACACACACACACACACACACACACACTCATTCATTCATTCATTCATTCATTTATTCATTTATTCAGTCAGCCTTTATTCTGACATCCTCTTATATTCATCATATATTTTAAGCTTGTTTGTTGTTGGTTGTTGTGGGGGGTAGGGTGTTGTGATTTTTTGGGGGGTGTGGCGGCCTTAGTGTGTGTGAGTGTGTGTGTGTACGTGCGGTGTATGGTTGTGTGTGTGTTGTTTTGGGTGGTGCGCGTGGTGTGTTTTTTGGGTTGGGGTGTGTGTGTGTGCGGCGTGTTGTTGTGTGTGTGTGTTGACTGTTGGTGTGTGGTGGTGTTTTTGGGAGTTAGGGTCGTGTGTGCTGTGTTGCGCGCGCGCGCGCGTGTGTGCGTGCGTGCGTGCGTGTGTGTGTATGTACGTGTGTGTAT
>JAQIHA010000046.1:40000-50000 GCA_028751875.1 Rapana venosa | reverse complement strand
GCGAAGGATTTTTTATTGCGAAGAAGAAAAAGAAGAAAGAAGAAGAAGAAGAAGAAGAAGAAGAAGAAGAAGAAGAACAACAACAACAACAACAACAACAACAACACCAGCAGCAAGAAGAAGAGAAGAAGAAGAAGAAGAAGAAAAGAAGAAGAAAAAGATATTGCAAAGAAGAAGAAGAATTAAGAAGAAGAAGAATTGCGAAGAATTGCGAAGAAGAAGAAGAACAACAACAACAACAAGAACAAGAAGAACAAGAAGAAGAAGAAGAAGAAGAAGAAGAAGAACAACAACAACAAACAACAACAAGGAGGAGGAGGAGGAGGAAAAAGAAAATGAGCAGATAAAGGAGAAATACAGAGGCAGAGACAGAAACACACAGACAGACAGACAGACAGACAGACAGATAGAGTTCACGAGAGGACTCCGAAGACAGCAACAACGACATTAATAACAATATTAACGACAACAATAACAAGAACGCAGCAACGACGAAAATAAACAACAACAACCATAACAACACAAAAAATAACAACAAACAAGAACACAAAAGACGACAAACACCAACATAAACACACACACACACCACACACACACACACACAAACGCGCGCGCACACGCAACCACACACACACACGGACGCACACACGGACGCAAAACACACACACATGGACGCACACACACACAAATACACACACACACAAACACACACACACCTACACACACACACACACACACACACACACACACACACACACACACACACACACACACACACACGCACACATGACATCCAAACTCACCCCAAAAACCGCAAGACTTGCACGTAAGTATTTTTTAAAAAATTGTAATACAAAATAACAAAACTAATAATAATAAAAATAATAATAATGATAATAATTTTGTTTTAATTTAATAATAATAATAATAATAATAATAATAATAATAATAATAATAATAATAATAATAATAATAATAACGCGTTTTCACAGTAGAATACACTACGAAAGGAAGCACACACTCTTCTTCTTCATTTTCCGAACAATAAACAAAATGATATCACGAAAAGCTATAAAGAGACACACAACACAGAGAGACACACACACACACACAGAGCCAGAGAGAAAGACAGAGACAGAGAAAGACAGAGACAGAGATAGAGAGACAGACAGATAAAGAGAGAGATACAGACAGAGAGAGAGAGACTGACAGACAGAGAGAGAGAATCCTCTAAAAAAAATATAAAAAAATACCCACCAACAAAAATCAATAAACAACACATCCGCCGAAACCACCACCACCACCACCACCACCACAGCCACAGCACGTGAAAAAGAATCCTTCAATCTCAAGAGCACAAGAAAACCAAACCCTCAACAAAAACAAACCAAAAAACAAAAAAAACCGGAAAAAACCCTCAACATACAAATAACCCCCCCCAAAAAAAAATCCACCTCGAAAACAACAAACAACAACAACAAATAAAAAAGAGAATAAACCTTCACTCACATACTTGCACAGAGCTATAATAATATATATAATATATCATATATATATATATATATATATATATATATATATCATATAGCCACCGCACAAAAATGATGATGCACTTCACGTCTCTCTCTCTGTTTCTGTGTCTCTGTGTGTATGTGAGTGTGTGTGTCTCTCTCTGTGTCTATCTATCTTTCTTTCATTCTTTCTCGCTCTATCTCTCTACTACTACTACTCCTACTCTTTAAAACTCTTTCTTGCTGCCTGCCACAAACTCAAAATCACGGCTCTCTCTCCCTCTCTCTCTCTCTTTACATCTATATGCCTGTAGTTCTTTCCCACAGCTTATAAGGCTTACACTACTAACAGTGGACGTGCAAGCGGGCTGTAGTGAGAAGGAGAAGAAGAAGGAAGGAAGGAGGGAGGGAGATAGAGATAGAGAGAGGGGCGGGGTGTAGGGTGGAGTGGAGTGGAGAAGCGGAGAGGAGGGGAGAGGAGAGAGAAGAGAAGAGGAGCTAAAGGAGGGGAGGAGAGGAGAGGTGGGGAGGGGGGGGGGGGGTGTGGAAGGGGGAGAGGGGGAGGAGGAGGGGGAAGGGGGCAGGGGAGTGTTGCAGTGTATGAAGACAGGAACAAGCGACTAGAAGGAAATGGATGGAGATAGGGGAAGGGGGGGGGGGGGGGGGGGGAGGGATGGGAGGGGGGGGTTGAAGGGGAGGGGTGGAGGAGGAGGAGGAGGGGAGGAGGGGAGGTGGGGGGTGGGGGGAAGAGGGAGAAGGGAGGGGTGGTGGGGGGAAGAGAGAGAGAGAGAGAGAGAAGGCAGAGGAGACCCCCATCATTTTTCACTGTCTTTCGCATGACGCCAATGTCAAGCCACTATACAGAGGGAGGGAGAGAGGGAGGGGGTAGAGGAGGAGAGGGAAGAGAGAGAGAGAGGAGAGAGAGACAGACAGACAGACAGACGAGAGAGAGAGAGAGACAGACAGGCAGGCAGGCAGATAACACACAGACACACAGAGACAGAGACAAACAGACAAAGACAAATAGACAGAGAAAGAGAATGAGAAAGAGATAGAGAGACAGACAGACAGTCAGAGAGAGAGAAGAGACAGACAGAGACAGACAGACAAGACAAAGACAGAGAGAAAGAGACAGAGAGAGACAGACAGACAGAAACACACACAGACAGACAGATATATAGACAGACAGAAAGAGATTCGAGACAGACACAGACACACAGAAACAGAGAGAGAAACAGAAACATAGACAGAGACACAGACAGACAAGACAGAGATAGGCAGACAGACAGAGGAAACGAAAGAGAGAGGAAAAAGAAACAGCCAGTCTAGACAGACGGACAGACACAGACACAGAAAGAGAGGGGAAAAGTGAGAGAGAGAGATAGAGAGAGACAGAGACAGACAGACAGACAGAGATATATCGGCAAACAGACAGACAAAGACTCAGAGACAGACACAGACACACAGAAACAGAGAGACAGAAACTTTAAAGACAGACAGACAGACAGAAACGCAGAGACAGATACTGAGACAGAAACAGAGAGAGATACAGAGACAAACAGAGGCAGAGAGACACAGACACAGACAGATAAGCAAACAGCAGGACAGATAGACAAAGAGAGACACAGACAGAGAGAGAGAGGGAGGGAGAGAGAGAGGGAGAGAGACGAGAGACAGACAGACAGACAGACATACAGATAGACAGACAAAGACATAGACTCAGAGACAGCAGGCAGACATACTCACAGACAGACAGAGAGAGGGAGAGAGAGAGGAGGGAGAGAGGGGACAGACAGACAGACAGACAAGGAAAGACAGACAGACAGACAGACTCACAGACAGAGAGACAGAGGGAGAGGAGAGGAGAAGAGAGACGAAGACAGACAAAGAGAGAGAGAGAGACAGACAGATTAACAGACAGAGAGAGAGAGAAACAGAGACATACAGACTCACATACACAGAGAGAGAGACATAGAGGGACACAGAGAGAGAGAGAGAGAGAGAGACAGACAGACAGACAGACGGACGGAGAGATTGAAAGTCCAGATCACCATCATCACATTATTTTTCTTTCCTCCCCCCTCTCCTCCCCTCCCTTCAGCCTCTGTACCACCGACCAGTCTGAGGGATTGAGAGATCTGCAAAAATCCCTTTCCCCTCTTCTGCACTGTTCATATGTGGAGGAAGGAGGAGGAGGAAGAGAAGGAGGAGGAGGAGAAGGAGAAGGAGGAGAAGGGGGAGGAGGAGAAGGAAGAAAAGGAGGAGGAGGAGGAGGAAGAAGAGGACGGGGGAGGAGAATGAGGAGGAGGAAGTAGGAGGAGGAGGAGAAGAGGAGGAGGAGAAGAGAGAAGGAGGAGGGGAGAGAATGAGGAGGAGGAAGAGAGGAGAGGAGAAGTAAGAGGAGGAGGGAGAATGAGAAGGAGGAGGAGGAAGGAGGAGAATGAGGAGGAGAGAGGGAGAAGGAGGAGGAAAGAAAGAGGAGAGGAAGAGGAGGAAGAGGAGAGAGAGGGGAAGAGATAAAATGGCAAAAGTTAGTGTATTAGAAAGGCAAGTTGTGTGTTTGTGTGTGGTGTGTGTGTGTGTGTGTGTGATGGTGGTGAAAAGATGGATAGGATATGCATATAGATACAGATGGACAGATAGACAGACATACAGAAACAGACAGAAACAGAAACAGAGACAGACAGACAGACAGAGAGAGCGACAGAGAGACAGACAGACATCCAGAGAGGTAGACATACAAAGAGAGACAGACAGACAGACAGACATAAAAAGACAGACAAATACACAGACAGACAGAAACACAGAGACAGAGACAGACAGACAGACAACATCCAGATAGATAGACAGAGAGAGAGACAGACAGAAAAAGACAGACAGATAGACAGACAGAAACACAGAGAGAGACAAAACACACACACAGAGACACACACAGACAGACAGACAGACAGACAGACAAAACGGAGAGATTGAAAGTCCAGATCGCCATCATCACATTAGTTTTCTTCCCCCCCCCCCCCCCCCCCCCCCCCCCCCCCCCCCCCCCCCTCCCTTCAGCCTCTGTACCACCGACCAGTCTGAGGGATTGAGAGATCTGCAAAAAATCCCTTTCCCCTCTTCTGCACTGTTCATAATGTGGAGGAAGAAGGAGGAGGAGGAGGGTGAAGAAGGAGGAGGAAGAGGAGGAGGAGAAGGAGGAAAAAGGAGGAGGAGAAGGAAGGAAGGGAGGAGGAAGGAGAGAGAGGAGGAGGAAGAGGAGATAGAGGAGAAGGAGGAGGGAGGAGAATAAAGGAAGAGGAGAGGAGAGAGGAGGGAAGGAGAAGGAGGAGCAAGGAAGAGGAGAAGGAGAGAGGAGAGAAGAGATAAAATGGCAAAAGTTAGGCAGGGTATTAGAAAGGGGGCAAGTTGTGTGTTAGTGTGTGTTTTTTGTGTGTGTTTGTCTGTGTGTGTGAATGGGTGAAAAGATGCATAAAGATATACAAAGAGAGAAAGACAAGCCGACAGACAAACAGGCAGAAACAGACAGACAGACAGACAGACATATATATAGAGAGAGAGAGAGGGAGGAGGATAGAGAAATATGAGAGAGAGTAGGTGTTCATGCGAGCGCGCGCGCGCGCGCGCGTGCGTAGAACGTCCTGCGTGCTTGCGTGCCGCCGTGGCGCTCGCGTGTGTGTGTGTGTGTGTTTTGAGGTCAGTTGGAGGCTAGGAAGTGTTGGGAAATACATTATATCCTAATCATCAGCCCTTGCATGTCAAAGTATAAGCAATAGATAGAACTTCATGAGGTTGACAGATATAGCATTAGACTCTACTGAACATGATATTTCTTTAGAGAATTATCTTTATGCAATTCAAATAGTAAGCTAATGGTAAAGATGTTTCGTAACCTACATAGTTGTAGGGAAACGAAGCATCAGAGACCTCTCTTCTCAAGGGGCCAGCATATTGAGGGTGGCGCCTATTTCCTCTCCCTTGCTGCTTTACCTTCCCTGACCCCTAAAGAGGGTAGGTACCCATTTACAGTTGGGTGAATTGGAGAACTGCACTGAAGCCAAGGAGTGTAAACGGCCACCCTTCCACGTGGTAACCACGCTTAATGCTGCTTAACCTTAGCTTGGGGGAAAGCGGAGTGCTCTGACCGCTGAGCTGTCCCGTGAACGATGGAAATAGTGCTTTTAGATATGTGTTTTTGGAAGGTCTTAATTTAAATCTAGGAAATTGGAAAGACGACAACATAGGACTCTAATAGTATTATCATACATGATTTGAAATAGGTTTTTGAAGGCTAATATTAAACTTTATAGACTATCATTTTGTTTAGAGGAATAGCACCATCTAATTCAGATATACAAAGTTTTAGTATAGAAGCTTTTATTTCATTCCTTGACTAGCGCTCCGAGGTTCACCAATGGGTAAGATTTTGTGCATGTAACCATTTGGGCCCACTGTGAAGGTAGCCGCATTCCGACTTCGGAAATGTATACCAGATATGTTCTTGTTTCTAAAAACTACCGAATGCTGACATGACATACGGAATTTTTAACATGTATATTAATTTTGATCCCCTGCATGTGTATATGAATAAAGGGAATTGAGGCTCCGGCAGGTCTGCCCTTGAAGTTGACCTGGGATATCGTAAAAATCCACATCCTTAATTCATCAGATGCTTCCAAGATTCGAACCCAAAACTTCATGGACCTACAGGAATGAAATCGAACGGTCTTAACCACTCGGCTATAGTCGTCCATCATAGGGCTAATAATTATCGAAATGTATTGACTATCATATTTGTTTTAGAAACAGTACCATATAGTTTAGATATACACGGCTTTAGTATGTACTGGTATAGTTAGACCTATTTTGGTGTGTAATGGTTGAAAAGGGAGACGGGATAGCTCAGTGGTCAGAGCACTCACTTTCCCCCAGCCAAGGTTAAGCAGCATCGAGCGTGGTTACCAACTGGATGGGTGACACGTTTGCGTACTTCGGTTTCAGTACAGTCCCCCAGTTAACCCAGCTGTAAATGGGTACCTGCCCTCTTTGAGGGTCAGGGAAGGTAAAGCAGCGAGGGAGAGGAGATGGGCACTGCCCTCAATATGCTGGCCCCTAGAGAAGCTGAGGTCTCTGATGCCTCGTTTCCTTACGACCACATAGGTTATGGGAACACCTTTACATTTTTATGTTGAAAATATTAATTTTGTCTGTATTATGTTCAAAGGAAATTCGTAGCAAAGACATCAAAAGCTTTTATAAAGTCTCCAAACAGCTACCTTTTATCTAGCTTTCCCATGGAATGAATTAACTGCAAAAACTCCTTGGCTCCATTCTCCCAAATGACTGTTCTGTAAACATAGTTTGATATTAAATTTTGTCAGAAAAGTATTGATTTTTTTCGTCATAGGAAAGATTCTATTGAAAAACACTGTGGAACACCCTACTTGTGTGTTTGTACATTCACACACTCTCGCGCGAACGCACACACATACACACACACACACACACAGGTACGCATGCACACACACATACACACATGCACACATACACACACTCAAACGCACGCACGCACGCACGCACACACACATGCACGCTCGCACGCACGCATGTACACACGCACACACATGCACACGTACACACACACACGCGCACACACGCACATACCCACACACATGCACCTCTCCCCTCCTTCCCCAACACACATGCACATACACATACACATACACACACACACACAACACACACACACACACACACACACACGCACACACACACACGCAAAACGGTTTGCGTGCAACTTTACACTGCAATGACAGTGTAATGTTTCATTTGCTGACGATGATTGTATAGTGTAAAGAGAGAAAGATCAATCTTTGCCAAGTAAACGTTGCAATCTGCGCCTGGTATTCTCGATTATTCAGTACACAGATCTAAAGCTTTTTATAACTGGCACATTATCATGTTTTGTCCATAACTACGGAAAAGGGAAGGGATAGCTCAGTGGTCAAAGCACTCACTCTCTCCCCAGCTAAGATTTAAGCAGCGTTGAGCATGGGTACCTCTTCTTGGATGGGTGACCATTCGCGTGCCTTGGCTTCAGTACAGTTCCACCAGTTCACCCAACTGTAAATAGGGACCTGCCCTATTAAGGGTCAGGGAAGGTAAAGCAGCGAGGGAGAAGAGATGGGCGCCACCCTCAAAATGCTGGCCCCTATTAAAGAAAAGAGGTCTGCGACTCCACAACGACCACATAGGTTTGGGGACACCTTTACCTTTACCTTTTTTCCTTGACTATGCAGTAGTCAGGTTTAAAACTTTATTTTTACTAGTAAAGTTCTGTTTAAATTTGTGTCAATAATTTTGGAAAGGGGACGGGATAGTTCAGTGGTCAAAGCACTCGCTCTCCCCCTGGCTAAGATTTAAGCAGCTTCGAGCGTTGGTACCTCTTCTTGGATGAGTGGCCGTTCGTGCATCTTGGCTTCAGTACAGTTCCCCCAGTTCACCCAGCTGTAAAATGGGTAAGCCACCCCTCTTTAGGGTCAGGGAAGGTAAAGTAGCCCATCGTTGACCGTTTCCCATGGACTTCTGACTCTGATGTCTTCATGGAAAGCGATGTGGTGTTTTCTTGCACATTTCAGACACCGCTGACCAGTGACGACCATAGGTTGTATTGAATCATGAACAGTTTATTTATGTGTCAAATAAGCCCATGTGACATTTATGGCAATAAATAATTTATTATTCTGATTCTGATTCTTATTCCTATTCTTTGTAATACGTGCATAGAAACTAAAATATTTGGGGGGGGGGGGGGGGGGAGAGAAGACAGAGAGAAAGAGAGAGAGAGAGAGAGAGAGAGAGAGAAGAGAGAGAGAGAGAGAAGAGTGAGAAAGAGAGAGAAAGAGACAGAGAGAGACAGAGAGACAGAGGAGCAGAAAGAGAAACAAAGAGAAGCATAACAAAGCATACACACAACACACATACACAACAAAACCAAAACCAAAAAAAAGCCACAATACGACAACACGCAAACAGACAGACAAAAGACAGACAAACAGACAGACCAGATAGACAGAAAGGCTAAAATACAATCCAGTAGCAAACTGCAGAAAGAAGAAAAGAAAGAACATAAGAAAGACGAAAGAAAGACAGAAAAAAAAAAAAGAAAGACGAAAGACAGAAAGAAAGAAAGCAAACAGGCAAAGCACAAAAGAAGAAAGAAAGAAGAAAAGAAAGAAAGAAGAAAGAAAGAAGAAAGAAAGAAGAGAAAGAAAGACAGAAAGAAAGACAGAAAGAAAGAAGAAAGAAGAAAGAAGAAAGAAAAAAGAAAGAAAGAACAGAAGAAAGAAAGAAAACAAGCAAGAAAGAAAGAAAAGACAGACAGAAAGAAAAAGAAAGAAAGAAAAGAAAGACAGAAATAAAGACAGAAAGAAAGACAGAAAGAAAGAAAGAAAAAAAAAAAAAAGAAAGAAGAAAGAAAGAAAGAAAGAAAGAAAGAAAGAAAGACAGACAGACAGACAGACAGACAGACAGACAGACAGAAAGAAGGAATATATCCTCTAGCGGCCATTATTGATCTTGTCAACAACAACAAAAAGAAAAAGAAAAGAAAAAAAGACCAAGAGTTCAATTTGATTTTTGTCCGCTTTGAAAGATGAGATAATGAAATTCTGTCTGACACGAAATTGACGAGCGTTCGTGTATCCCTCCTCCCTCCCTCCCTCCCTCCTCTCTCTATCCCTCCCTAACCTTTCTTGTTTGTATGCAGTGTGTGTGTGTGTGTGTGTGTGTGTGTGTGTGTGTGTGTGTGTGTGTGTGTGTGTGTGTGTGTGTGTGTGTGTGTGTGTGTGTGTTTGGGAGGGGGGGTGAGGGGGTATGTGTGTTTATGTGAGAGAGAGAGATTGTTTGTGTGTGTGTGGGGGGGGGGGGGGGGGAGGGGGATGTATGTGCGTGTGTGTGTGTGAGGGGAGGGGGGGGGGGTGTGTATGTGTGTACGCGCGCGTGTGTGTGTGTGCACACTCGCGCGTGCATGTATGTATGTACGTATGTGTTTGTGTGTATGTATTTATGCATAATAGATAGACAGAAAGACAGGTAGACAGACAGACAGACAGATAAATAGATAGATAGATAGATAGATAGATAGATAGATAGATAGATAGATAGATAGATAGATAGATAGATAGATAAATTGATAGATAGATGCATGTATGCGTGCATGCATACATACATACATACATACATACATGCATCCATATATTCATTCATCCATCCATCCATCCATCCATATATACATGCATCCATACATTCATCCATCCATACATACATACATACATAATTACATACATTTTTTTTTTTAATTCTTTTATTTCGAGGATAATGGAATAAGCATTTATGTGCTTTTTTCATCCAGTCCCCATGTGTACGCAGTTTTGTAAATTTTGTCATCCGTTCCCACCGGCACACAATGGCCTACTCTTACGAAAAGCGGA
>JAQIHA010000046.1:17500-25000 GCA_028751875.1 Rapana venosa | reverse complement strand
CGTCCAAGAACTGATCTGTTTATGTCATCCCTTGTTTATTCTGGTAGCAAATTATGGAACGAAATCCCACTCATTATAAAAGAGAAAAGTAGCCTATCATCTTTTAAAAAAGCGTACCACACACACTTGTTTAATTTTCTGTAATATGCATTGGGTGAGCGTGCTTGTTGAACTTTGTGTGTGAGTGTGTGCAAGCGCGCGCAAATGTGTGTGAGTATGTGTGTGTGTGTGTGTGTGTGTGTGTGTGTGTGTGTGTTGTGTGTGTGTGTGTGTGTGTGTGTGTGTGTGTGTGTGTGTGTGTGTGTGTGTGGTGTGTGTGTGTGTGTGTGTGTGTGTGTGTGTGTGTGTGTGTGTGTGTGGTGTTTTGATGCTCTGTGGTTTGTTTTTTTCGTGCTCAAATAATGTTCATTGTTTGGTTTTGACGGTGTAATGTGTGGCTATGGTATTTTGATGATTATGACATAAGGCTGTTATGATATGTGAGGAAATGTACATGTGTATGGATTTTTATCCTGGACGATTTGTGTGATTTGTGCAAGCTCGCATGTGTAGTTGCGTGTCTGTGCATATGTACGCGTAGTGTGTGTGAGTGTGTGTGTGTGTTTGTGCGTACGTGCGCGCGTGCGTGCATGCGTGTGTGTGTGTGTTGATTTTTGGGGAAGGGTTGTCTGTTTAGGGGAGGCGGGTGTCAAGGATGGGAGTTTGTCAGTGTTTAATTGGTTTTGTTTATTTATTCGATTGGTTTACTTCTGTGGTCTTTCATTGATTTCATGACTTCAGTCAATAATTGAATGGCAATTTGAATGATTTATTTCTTTGCTTTTTGACATTATCTTGTTTGTTGATCAATTGGTTTATTTATGTTTGTTTCACTTTTTCCCCATGAGGGCCTGGTGTAAAGAAGCTTCTGGCTTATCCAATTACCCTCATTAAAATATTCGAGTTCGAGTTCGAGTTCTCTCCATCTCTCCCTCTCTCTGTCTCTCTCTTCCTCTCTCTCCCTCTCTCTCTCCCTCTCTCTCTCTCTCTCTCTCTCTCTCTTCTCTCTCTCTCTCTCTCTCTCTCTTTCCTCTCTCTCTTCCCTCGCTCTTTCTCTCTCCCTCTCTCTCCTCCCTCTCTCTTCTCACTCACACAATCTCTCTATCTCCCCTCTCTCTCTCTCCCTATCTCTCTCCCCCTCTCTCCCCCTCTCCCCCTCTCCCTCTCTCTTCCCTCTCTCTCTCTCCCTCTCTCTTTCTCTCTCCCTCGCTCTCTCTTTGTCCCTCCCTCTCTCTCTCTCTCTCTCTCTCTCCTCTCTCTCTCTCTCTCCTCCCTCTCTCCCTCCCTACCAGGCTGCTGACACGTAGCCCCTTTAACTGTGTACCAGTGCCCTTAGGAAGTAAGGGTCTGTGTTTCCTCTTCCAGCAAAAGGGGAGGTAATTGCATTGTCATGTTGTGTCTGCAATCATGCAGGTGTTTTTGTAGGTGCGGCAGCTGAGGCATCTTAGGCTGGAAGAATAGGCGATGTGGAAGGCGTGGGTCTTTCTTGTCTTGGGGGGGATAACACAGAGGGGTGGGGGTGGGGGGATCCGGGGGGGGGGGGGGGGGCGGGCGGGGGGAGGAGGAGTGCTGGATAGGGGTTGGTGGGGGGTAGAGGCTGAGGGGGGCTGGATGGGGGGGAGTGATTTGAAAAACAGGAGGATGGGGTTTACAGTTATGTATGTAACTGCAGTTTTAGTTTGCAAACAAAATATTTAGAATAAAGATAGATGTTTGGAAATCAAATTTAGCAATTTCGTCGCTGGGGAATGATTTTAAAAACAGGAGGATGGTAAGTACAGTTATGTATATAACTATTGGAATTTCAGTGTGAAAAAATATTTGAAGTACAGACTGGAGGTTGTGAATCAAATTATCAAGTCACCGAGTTTGTGGTGGGGGGTGGGGGGGTCTATCTGTCCCGTAGTCTGACGACCGTGGGGGCACCCTCAAAGACTCAACAACCAGTTCCCTCCATTCCTCTCTCTGTTCTGCCTTTCTCAGGGTTTTGTTGAGTTCTAGGCCTGTCCATTCGCTGATGTTATCCTCCCAGTCTTCCTTGGTCTGCCTCTGGGGGGTGGGGGTAGAATTTGGAAAAAAAAAAACCAGGAAGAGTAGGTTTACAGTTATGTATGTAACTGCAGTTTTAGTGTAAAAACAAAATATTTAGAATATAGATAGATGTTTGGAAATCAAATTTGGCAATTTCGTCCTGGGGAATGAGTTAAAAACAGGAGGATGGCGTTTACAATTATGTGTATCTCTGGAGTTTTAGTGAGAAAAAATATTTGAAATACAGATTGTAGGTTGTAAATCAAATTATCAAGTCACCGAGTTTGTTGTTTTTTTGTGTTGTGTGTTTGTTTTGGGGTGTTTGGTTTGTTTGTTGTTGTTGTTTTGTGTTGGTGGGTTGTGGGTTTGTTTGTTTGGGTTTGTTTTTTTTTTTGGGGGGGGGGGGTAGGATTTTAACCCAAAAAACCCCGGAAGAGTAGGTTTATAGTTTTGTACATAATTGGAGTTAAAGTGTGACAAAAAAATTGAAATTTAGATTGGAGATTGTAAATCAAAGTATCAAGTTTGTGTTTGTGGGCTGTTGCTGCCCTACGTGCCAATAAGGCACAAAGGCATTGATGATTGATGATGAGTTTGTGGGGGATGGATTTGAAGAACAAATGGGTAGAGTAGGCTTACAGTTATGTATTATAACTGAAGTTTTAGTGTGAAAAAATTATTTAGAATGCAGATAGATGTTCGAAATCAAATGAGCAAATTCGTCGCTGGGGAATGATTTGAAAACGGGACAATGGGGTTTACAATTATCTATATACCTGGAGTTTAAGTGTGAAAAAATATTTGAAATATAAATTGGAGATTGTAAATCAAATTTTCAAGTCACTGAGTTTTTTTAGTTGTTTTTTTTTTTTTTTGGGGGGGGGGGGGTAAAACATAAACAGAAATAGTACTTTTACAGTTATGTATATAGTTGGAGATTTTGTGTGAAAAAAATATTTAGAATATAGATAGATGTTGGAAATCGAATTAGCAAACTGGAAGGATTTGAAAAAAAATGGGAGGAGTATGTTTAACAGTTATGTACATATTGGAGTGTTCGTGTGATAAAACAATTTAGAACTACACATTGGAGGTTGTGAATCAAATTATCAAATCACCGAGTTTGGGGGGAGGGGGTAGGATTTGGAGGAAAAAACCCAGGAAGAGTAGGTTTACAGTTATGTACATAATTGGAGTTTTAGTGTGAAAGAAACCTTTGAAATTTAGATTGGAGATTGTAAATCAAAATTATCAAGTCACTGAGTTGGTGGGGTGGGGGGGGGGGATTTAAAAAACAACAACAGGAAGAGTAGATTTACAGTTATATGGATAAATGGAGTTTTAGTGTGGAAAAACTTATTTAAATGGATGTTGTAAATTGAATTATCAAGTCACTGAATTTAGATAAAATCACGTGCTGGAGTAGTCGGAGGTGCTGGGACTGACTTTTTCAGGCGCTTAATTAATGACAATAATTAGGGGACGGGATAGCCTGGTGGTTAGAGTGATGCGCATTGCGCTTGCGATCTACTCACCCGGGTTTCAAATCTCGTTCAAGAGGACTTTTCCTCTGGAGTTAACATCAGTGCCGACTCCACTCTCCCCAAAAGTACTTCGGATGAGACTATAAACCGAGGTCCCGTGCGCGAACGCATGCAGAACATCTTGCGCACACGTTAAAACTCGTTCCGCTTTTCGGAAAAGTAGGCCATTATTTGCTGGTTGGAACGGATGATAAAATTGACAAAATTGCATACACACGGGGACTGGATGTAAAAAAAATGTATATGAATGTTTATTCCATTATCCTCGAAATAAAAAGGAAACAATAAAAGAAAAGAGAAGAATAATGAAAAGTACAGTGCAGCGCATTTTTCGCTCAAATGACAGACAAGAATAGATGATGTATGAGAGTTTGATGAAGACAAATAAGATATTAGAGTCAGAAAACACTTTTTTTTAAAGAGACTTTAAAAGTATTTAATGATTCTACTTGTTCTTAACTTCCTAGACATCACTGGCGTGCTGCATGCACTGAAGAGCTGTTTAACGGGTTCCTCCGTTCTGTTTTGATATAGAAACTCGTTCATACATTAATTTTAAGAAAAGTTTAAGACTTCATAGACTGATACGCAGAGGCTAACGTATTCAAAATGCAGACTCCACTTACAGTGCAGACTTTCTGTAATATCAACATCCCAGTGGCGAGTAAACATTTTATTCCAACACTCAGACATGTCTATACCAAATCAACTGGGCATCTGTTATGAATTTGATCATAAAAACAGTAGTATTCCTATCATTGACCAAAACAAAACAAAAATCCCACAAAAAATATTGGCTAAAAAACACAGGCATGCCAATCCAAACTCCATCCACGAAAGAACCTTATCTGGTTATCTACCTAAGATTCTCCCCTCTTGTTCCATTTCATTTTTGTCTCTGCCCTCAACAGCCTAAACCCCATCACCCTGCCGGAGTGTATACAACCTTTATGTGTGTGCGTGAATGTGTGTGTGTGTGTGTGTGTGTGTGTGTGTGATGTGTGTGTGTGTGTGTGTGTGTGTGTGTGTGTGTGTGTGTGTGTGTGTGTGTGTGTGTGTGTGTGTGTGTGTGTGTGTGTGAATGCGTGCGTGCGTGCGAGCACGTGTGTATATGTATTTGAATTTGTAAAAACAAAAAACAACAACAAAAGTCACTATTAATTGTAACTGGCTGCATGTGAATGAGTAGGGTGAATGAAGGCGCTTTGATTTGGGTTTTTTGCAAGATATAGCGCTATATAGTAATATCAGCCAGACAGGAGGCACAGACGAAGACATCAAGGCAAGAATACAGAAAGCACGCCAAGCATTTGCCATCTTGAAACCCGTATGGAGAACAAACGCGATCACCACAACCACCAAGCTCAGGATCTTCAACTCCAACGTGAAGTCTGTGCTTCTCTACGGGTCAGAAACTTGGCGGATCATCAACACCAGCTCCTCCAAGGTCCAGACCTTCATCAACGGATGTCTCCGGCAGATCCTTCATCTCAGATGGTTCGACAGAGTGCCAAGTACCGACCTGTGGATGAGGGCGAACCAACAGCCTATGGAAGTCCAAGTAAGGCGGCGAAAGTGGTGTTGGGTCGGCCACACCCTACGGAAGGAGCCTTACAACATCACCAGACAAGCGCTCGAGTGGAACCCGCAGGGGAAAAGGAAGAGAGAGCGCCCCAAACAGACCTGGAGGAGAAGCCTGCATAGTGAGCTGAGAGACTCCAGCCTGACATGGGAAGAGGCCAAGACCCTTGCCAGAGACAGGAGAAGGTGGAGGGACGCTGTTGAGGCCCTATGCTCCGCTAGGAGCTATAAGGACTAAGAAGGAGTGCTATATAAATTCCATTTGTTATTATAATTATCATTATTATCATTATTATTATCATTTGGTGAATTTGGGGGTAAGGGAGGGGAGGGAGTGTGACGGAGGGGGGCGGGATAGTCTGGTGGTTAAAGCTTTGCGCTTTGCGCGCTAGCGATCTGATGGTCTAAGGTTTGAGCCCGGGTTCGAGCCACCACAGAGACACCCGTTCAAGGGGATATTTCCCTGGAGTTAACATCAGTGCAGACTCCACTCTCCCAAAAGTCCTTCGGATGAGACTATAAACCGAGGAGGCCCCGTGTGCGAAAGCACGCAGAACATCTTGCGTACACGTTATAACACGTTCTACCTTTTAGGAGAGTTGGCTATTGTGTGTCGTGTGGGAACGGATGACAGAATTTACTAAACTGCATGCACACTGGGATGGTTAAAAGACTTCGCAAATGCGATACGATTGATGGTTAGGTGCTTTGGCATCATCGGAAATCAAGGATATCCACAGTCAATCAGTCAAGATTCCCCAAAGTTGTATAAACGAAGTTATTCAGATAAGACGTAAGAACAATTGGTAACGTATAGAACGTATAAGTAGGTAGGTGCGTGTGGTAAGGAACATAAGTTACGTAAACTAGTACGGATGGTAGGTATAGTAAATAAGAAGAAAGTAAGTAGAGTGAATGATATGAAGTAAGAATAAGTAAGTCAAATAAAATAAAAAGTAGTAAGTAAGTATTAGTAAGAAAGTAAGTAAGAAATAAGTAAGAAAGTAAGTAAGAAAGTAAGAAGAGTAATAAGTAAGAAAGTAAGTAAGAAAGTAAGATAAGAAATAAGTAAGTAAGTAAGTAAGTAAGTAAGTAAGAAAGTAGGTAAGAAAGTAAGTAAGAAAGAAAGTAAGTAAGTAAGAAAGTAGTAAGTAAAAATTAAGTAAGAAGTAAGTAAGTAGTAAGTAAAGTAAATAAGTAAGTAAAGTAGGTAAAAGTAAGTAATAAGAAAGTAAGTAGGTAAGAAAGTAAGTAGTAAGAAAGAAAGTAAGTAAGTAAAGTAAATAAGTAAGTAAGAAAGTAAGTAAGAAAGTAAGTAAGAAAGTAAGTAAATAAGTAAGTAAATAAGTAAGTTAAAAAGAAGTAAGTAAGGTAAATAAGTAAGTAAGAAAGTAAGTAAGATAAGTAAGTAAGAAAGTAAGTAAAAAGTAAGTAAGTAAAGAAGAAGTAAGTAAGAAAGTAAGTAAGAAAGTAAGTAAGAAAGAATAAGTAAGATAAGTAAGTAAGAAAGTAAGTAAATAAATAAGTAAGAAAGAATAGTAAGTAAGAAGTAAAAGTAAAGTAAGAAAGTAAGTGAAAGTAAGTAAGTAAGTAAGAAGTAAGTAATAAGTATGTGGGTAAGTAAGTAAGTAGGTTAGTAAGTAATAAGTAAGTAAGTAGTTAAGTAAATAAGTAAGTAAGTAAGAAAATAAGTAAGAAAGTAGGAAAGAAAGTAAGTAAGAAAATTAATAAGAGAGTAAGTAAGAAAGTAAGTAAGTAAGCCGTTTCCCCCCAAAAGAGTCTTTTTTTTTCTATAAGACCAAAAAGCTAAGGCATTTCATCCAACACTCAGACATTTAATGTCTGGCATCTGTTGATGAAAGGATGCATCTTATGAAGATCCCCCCCACCCCACCCCCCCCCACCACGCACTCAACCCCCACCCCCCCACAACAAAAAAAACCAGGGGGGGGAAGGGAGGGAAGGAAGGGGTGACAATTTTTACTAATAACAAACCACATTGATCTGGAACACCCAGACAGACATCATCTAGTCCAAGTCAATTGATGAAAGGACATTATCTATGGCCAAAAAAAACCCCCGGTTAGATTCACTATCAAAGACGATATTTCCTCCTCCTCCTTCCTTCCCCCCCCCCCCCCTCCCCCCCCCCCCCCCCCCCCCCCCCCCCCCCCCCCCCCCCTCCCCCCCCCCTACCGCCCACCACTACTCACATGAGGTAGCATCACTTTGAGAGCACTTGGATGATCAATCAAACTCTTGCTCTGTCTTCTTTTGATTCAGTCCTTCTCTGCCAATCTCATTC
>JAQIHA010000046.1:12500-15000 GCA_028751875.1 Rapana venosa | reverse complement strand
TACGGTATGCAAAGTGGGCGAGGGTGTGGGTTGGGTGGATGGGTGGGTGGGTGTGGGGTGTGTGTGTGTGTGGTGGTGTTGTGGTGTGTGGTGGGGGGGGGGGGGGGGGGGAGGATGTCTGTATGTTTTTGTCACTGTCTCTGTGTCTGTCTTTCTGTATATATATCTCTCTCTTTCTTTCTCTCTCTCTCTGTCTCTCTCTCTGTCGCTGTCTCTGTTTCTGTCTGTCTGTCTGTCTGTCTGTCTCTGTCTCTCTCTCTCTCTCTCTCTCTCTCTCTCTCTCTCTCTCTCTCTCTCTCTCTCTCTCTCTCTCTCTCTCTCTCTCCTCTATCTGTCTGTCGGTCTGTCTGTCTATCTGGTTCTTCAAGAACCAGCGGATTTTTCTTTCTCTCTCTCTATATATATTCCTTTTTTTTCATTTTATTCTTTTATATCGAGGATAATGGAAGAAGTACATATGTGCTTTTTACATCCAGTCCCTTGTGCGTATGTGGTTTCGTAAATTCTGTCATCTGTTCCCACCGGCACACAATGGCCTACTCTTCCGAAAAGCGGACCAGGATTTAACGTGTGCGCAAGATGTTCTGCCTGCGTTCGCACACGGGGCCTCGGTTTATAGTCTCATCTGAAGGACTTTTGGGGATAGTGGAGTCTGCACTGATGTTAATTCCAGGGGAAAATATTCCCCTTGAATGGGATTGAACCCGGGTCGTCAGATTGCGAGCACAATGTTCTAACCACTAGGCTATCCCCCCGCCCCTCATTTCACCCTTTATGTGCAGTTTTCAAAACATATAAATGTTTTACTTCCTTTATCGAAATGCCAAGCTGGGCAATGACAAATTGTAAAAGCTTCAAGCCTCTCTCTCTCTCTCCCCCTCAAGACACACACCACCTCCACCCCACGCTGCGCACAACCCCCACGCGTGCACACACACCGCACCCACACAACACACCACCCGCGCGCGCGCGCGCGCATACACACACACCAAAGCCCCCAGTTTACACACACATCCCGGCCACACACACACTTTCTCTATCTCATCCATTCCTGAATCCACTTCTTTTTGCTTTGCTTTTCTAACGCTTTTATTTTAAAAACAACATTATCTGAAGGGCCCCCTTTACTCTTGGGGACGGGTACCCCAAAAGGTCAAACATTGCGCTCAAAATCTGACGACCCGTTCGTTTCCCCGTTAAAGGGTGATTTTTTTCCCTGGAGTTAACATCATCCCGACCCTGGGGGCCCCGTGGCGAACGCCGAAAGAACATCTTCGCAAAACGTTAAACCCTGTTTCCGCTTTTGGAAAGTAGGCCATTGTGTCCCGGGTGAAACAATGACGGTTTTACAAAACCGCATACGCACGGGACTGATGTAAAAACATAAGTTTTTATTCCATTATCCTAGATAAAAAGAAAAAAAAAAAATAAAAAAAATAAATACTCTACTCTACTCTACACTACTCTGTTTCTCCACTCTATCCACTTGCTCCACTCCACTCTACCCACTCCACCTTTTCTGCTCGCTTTACCAACTCTACTCTACTCCACTCTACTCTACTCCAACTCACTTTTCTCCCTCCACTCTACTCTCTCCCTCTACTCTTCACTCCACTCTACTCTCCTACTCCTACCCAAATCCCCTCCACTCTCCTCCTTTTCTCACTCAATCCTCCATTTCTCTACCCACCTCCCCTCTCTCATCCACTCTCCCCCCTCCACTCACTTCCACTTTTCTCTACCACCCACCCCTTCCTCTACTCCACTCACCCACTCACTCCACTCTACCCCCTTCTCTATCTACTCACCCACTCTATCCACTCTAAATCTACTCCACTCCCCCCCACTCTACTCCACTCCACCCACTCTACTCCACTTTTCTCTACTCACCTACTCCTTTCTGCTCTCCCACCTACCCCACTCTACTCTACTCTACTCTACCTACTCCTCTCCACTCCACCCCCACTCACTCTACTATCTCTCCCCTACTCACTCCATCTGCTCTATCCCACCTTTATCAATCTATTCCCCCTTATTTCACTCAACTTTCTATTATTACTCTCCATACTCCACCCTCCCCATCCACTCTACTCACTTTTTCACTCCACTCTTTTTCCCCACCTCCACTCCTACCCCTACTCACTCATCCCCCCACCACCCCACCCCTCTCTACTACCCAACCCCACTCCCCCCCATCACCCCCTACTCTACTCAAACTCCCTCTACTAAATCCACCCTCCACTCTACTCCACTTCCTACTCATTCACCACTCTACCTTTTTCCCCTCTATTTCACTCACTTCTCATCTACCCCATTTAACCCCACTCTACCCCACTCCACTCAACTTTTACTTACCCCACTCTATCAAACTCTACTCACTCTATACCCCTCAGTCTACTCACCTCCACTACTCACTCTCCACACCTTCTGTACCCTACTCTACTCCACTCTACTCTACTTCACTTTCTCTCTCAGTTCTGGCACTTAAATGTTGCAGCCC
>JAQIHA010000046.1:0-5000 GCA_028751875.1 Rapana venosa | reverse complement strand
TTGGGGGGTTTTGGGGGGGGGGGTGATGGGTTTGGGGTTTTTGTTTTTGTTGTGTGGGGGGGGGGGGGGGGGGGGGGGGGGGGGTTTAAAGGGGGGAGGGGAGGTTGGGGCAGGTGTTTATTTATGTTTTTATTTTATTCTTTATTCTTTTGTATAAGGGAAAAAGCAATCTGTGGGGTGTGTGTGCGTGTGTGTGTGGTGTGTGTGTGTGTGTGTGTTTTGTGGGTGCACGCGGCGCGCGGCGTACGCGGTTGTTTGTTGGTTTTGCGTGCGTTTTTTTCTGTCGTCTGTGTGAATTTCTATGTATACTTTTTGTCCATGGTCTGTGTATATGTATTAAGACTTTTCTTATTTTTTTTTCTTTGATTCCAAATTTCAAAACTTTATTTTCCCCCAAATTACTAAAATTCTTTTTATAAAAAAATTTTAAAAATAATAATTTTGGGAAATTTTATATAGCGGAATTTGTAAAAAAAAAAACAACCAAACGAAGCGTTTCACTCAATTTTTTTCACCATGAATCTCTTTAAAATAATGAACAACAATTGCAAACCCTGCGCGCCCAGTACTACCACGCACACAACCCCACACACACCACACCAACAACACACACACACCCACACCACACACACACACACACACACACCCACACTCGGAACACACTTAGGAGGTGAAAATGCTAGATTTAGTGAACCCTGTTCACTTAATACTTTATAAAAACGAAATAGCCCTTACTAAAAAAAAAAAAATTTCCTTTTTCAGTGTTTTTGTCTAACAAAAACTAAAAACTCTGAAAGCATTGCGTATGCTTTCTGGAGGTGATTTTCTTGTTGTTTGCCTTTTTCAATAACAAAAGGGAGGAGAGGGGGAAAGAAGAAGAACAACAGTAGCAACAAAAAACCAACAGCAAAAACAAAAAACAAAAGCAATCATCTCATCTCATCTTTTATTCTTATCAAAATGAGATTGATGATGATGATGATGAGATGAGAGGGATGATGATTGACGCGACGACGACCGACGACGACGATGTGATGATGATGAAGACACGACGACGCGACGACGCGACGACGACGACGCGACGACGACACACGACATGATGATGATGATGAGATGGGGGGGTGGTGGGGGTGGTGGTTTGGGGGTGGGGTGGGGGGTTGGGGTGGTTTGATGATGTGGGGGGTGGTGGGGGTGGTGGTGGTGGTTGGGGGTGGGGGGGGTGGTGGGGTGGTGGTGGTGGTGGTGATGGGATGGTGAGATGTTTGAGGGGATGTGTACTGCTACTAAACTACTATACTCTACTACTACTACTACTCTACTATACTACTACCCTTATACATACCATATACTACTACTACTCTATACTATACTCAAACTACTACACTACTAAAAAAAAAAACTACTACTACAAAAACTACTATTTCTACCTACTAACAAACTACTAACATACACAAACCCCATATTATACTACTACAAAAGAAAACAATAAAAAACAATAAAACAATCCCACTACTACACTGGTCTACTACTACACTACTACTAAAATACTACAAAAAAAATTAATAATAAAAATACCAATCACTACACTTTACAATTGATAATAAAATGAAAAACTACTACTATATACTACTACTCTACTACTTACTACTACTACACTAAAATAATAATCATACCCTTTCTCATCTTCTCATATCATCTCGTCACGAAATGGACTTTATACATCGCTGCAAAGTCTCTATTGGTTATGTTGGGGGAAAAGAAAAACTAGGTTAAAATTTAACCGGGTTTCCCTGTTTCCCAATTTTTCGTGTGGACTTTGACAAAATTTTTTATTACGTCACACTTTTTTTTTTTTTTTCTTTTCTGGCTTTGCGCCCCCCCCGGACAACTTCAATATTTACTAAAAAAAGGGAAACTTTCCACCTTTATTATTAATATATAAAATATAATATTTTTTAATATAAATTTAAAACACGCACTTTCAAACATGTGCTACGACCAAGAAACCCCCCAAAAATTCAAACTTTGCGTCTTACCTTCTTCCCATGAAAAGTTAAAGCAACCTGATATCTCTCTCCGCGCAAAAAACTATGTTACCTGACAAAAAAGGGGGTTATCAGCCATACAGTGTGTCAATTTTTGTGAAAATGATTATATATTTTAAACAAAACCCGGGGAATTTTCCTAATAAGCGCTATTGTCCCCCCCCCCCCCCAAAAAAAAAAAATTATATATATATAAATTTTAAAAAAAAAAAGAATTAAAAATTTGCTATCACCAAAGGCCAAAATTGTGCATGTTGGGGTGGTAGTTATTAGATTGAAAAGGATATATTTGTTTTCATAAACAAATTACCGATAAAAGCAAACGAACAAAGAAACAAACGTCGGACGGAATGGGGTGAAGTAGGGTTGATAAGAAGAAAAAAAAAACCCCAAAGTGTTTGGGTTTTGTGTTTTGTGTGTGTGTGTGGGGTGGGTGGGTGGGGGTGTGGGTGTGTGGGTTCGTGGTGTGTGTGGGTGTGTGTGTGTGTAGGGGGGTGTGGTGTGTGGTTGTGTGTGTGTGTGTGTGTGTGTGTGTGTGTGGTGTTGGTAGGGGGTGTGAGTGTTTGTGTGTGTGTGGTGTGTGTGTTGTTGTATAAGTGTGAGGGTGTGGGGTGTGTGCCCCTTTTTCTACGCCCGAATTTATGCATGATTCATACACTTACCATTCGTACCTGTTTGTGTGTGTGGTGTGTGTGTGGGTGTGTGTGTGTGTGCGTTATGTGTGTTGGTTGGTGGTGTTTGTGTTTTTGGGGTTTTTGTGGCCTGCGGGGGACGCGGGGCGTGTGTGTATCTTCTTTTTCAAACTCTTTTCTTTTCAAATTTTTCTTGCAATTTTCTTTTTCTTTGCAATTCTTCTTCTTCTTCGCAATTTTTTCTTTTTTTTTGCAATTCTTCTTTTTCTTTGCAATTTTTTTCTTCTTTTCAATTCTTTTTTCTTCTTAATTTTTGGCAATTCTTCTTCGAATTTTTTTTATATATTATTTTATTATTTTATTTTTTTTTATTTTATTTTTTATTTTATTATTTTATTTTATTATTATTTTATTTCATATTATTATTTATTTTCAAATTTTTTTATTTTATTTAATTTATTTTTATTATTATTATCCTTATTATTATTAATTTTTCTTTTCCCTTTTTTTGCATTTTATCCTTTTTATTCTTCTTTGCAGTTCTTTTCCCGCAGTTGTTTTCTTTTTCCATCTTTTCCCGTCAGAAAAGTATTTTGCACTTTTGCGGTTTTAGACAATTTTTTTTATAGTTTTCTTCATCAAGTAAGACGAAAAACTAAAGGGTACCGTAACCCATTGGGCCCTTGGGGGGTGAGGCATCGAGCCTCAGCTTCTCTAGGGGGGGCCCTCTATTGAGGGCGGCGCCCCTTCCTCCCTCGCTGCTTTACCTTCCCCGACCCTTAAAGAGGGGAGGTACCCATTTTTCAGCTAGTGGGGGGAACGGGGGACGTTGAAGCCATAGCGCGCACACGGCACCCCTCCACTTGGTAACCCCTCGAACGCTTAACATTTTCTTGGGGAAAAAAGGGGTGCTCTGACCACTGAGCTATCCACCTCAAAGTTTAAATAATAACCAAAATTTAAAACGCACACCAAAAAAAATTTTTAATTTTTTAAGAGGGATCGTTTTTTCCAATTCAAAAGCAGAGTGCCGGGAGTGCCTGTTTAGAGCCTTGTACAAAAAAAAAATCATAAACTGTTTTTGTTCTAACCATCCTTTTTTCTTTTTTTATTTGTAATGAATTTTTGAATACACACACCACACACACATCTGTCTCTGTCTGCTGTCGTCTGTCTGCTGTCTCTCCCCTCTCTCTCTCTCTCTCTCTCTTCTCTCTCTCTCTCTTATCTCCTCTCTCTCTCTCTCTCTCCTTTCTTCTGTCTGTCTCCTGTCTTCTTATTGTTTTCTTATAGTTATGTTGTGTATCCGATGAAGGGCGCATTGTCCCTTTTTATTTTTAATATTTTTTTGGGCTTGTCGGTGTTGAGTTTTAATGAATGCCCTATTTCAATTATTTATTGTTTGGTTAACAACTATGTGTACGTTTTTCAATGTGTGATGTTTATTTTTTTGACTTTTTAAAATTTTGGTTTCCCTTGCCTTGTACAGTGTGAAGCTGGACACTTACGCCGATTTAGAAAAGTCGCATTCAAGCCTTTGAATGAAGTGCCCCAGGGGATCCGAACATCACCTACGGACCGCAAAACCAATTTTTACGTTGGGGCAATCGAGGCCTGGCTGGCACAAAGAACCATTTTCTAGATACAGTCAAAAGGGGGAAACTGAAGGGTTTGGCCCCACAAAAGGCATAACCCGCCTGTCAAAGACGTCCCGAGGGTGGTGGAAGGGCAAGGAGGGAGGGACACACGCAAAAGCTGGTATCAACATAAGGAGTGGGGCCGGCCTCACTGTACCAAACCCCCTGAAAACAGCCCCAAGACAAACCCTTTGGGGGTCCCCTTGCAGGTCCGTCGGGTACCCCAAGGTGCCCGACCCAAGGGATGAGTGGTGAGTGAATAAGTTTGGTGGGTTTTTTTTTGTTTGTTTTTTGTGTGGTGGGTTTTTTTTTCTTGGGTTTTTTTTTTTTGTTGTTTTGGGGGTTGTTTGTTTTTGGGTTGTTTTTTTGAGGGGGTTTTGGGGGGGTTTTTTTTTTATTTTTTTGTTTGTTTTTTAAAAAGGGGTTATTTTTCCCTTTTTTTTTTTTGTGTGAGATTTAGTATTGGGTTATTTTAAGATGTATCGCTACGGGCGGGGGCTGGAAATAAAAAGCACATGGGGGCTTTTCTTTTCCCCAAATAAATAATTTTTCATTGTCATTGTCTTGACAGCAATTCCACTCTTTAAAATGTGTGTATTCTCGACAATTTTTACGGTTGTGTGTGTGTGTGTGTGTTGGGGTGTGTGGGGTGTTGGTGTTGGGGTTTGGGGGGTGGTGGGGGGTTG
>JAQIHA010000458.1:0-14071 GCA_028751875.1 Rapana venosa | reverse complement strand
CCCTCGTTTTTTTTTGTGACTATCTAACATCTTTTCTTTTGTGTGGGTTCTCCATTGTTTTACCAAAGCAGCTGTTGTTATGAGCTTGAAGAAATCCTTTTCTGATGCATCGGTTGCCTTCGTTCTCAGATCAGTGTTCTTCATGATGTATGGTTTCATAAATTTGCTCTTGGTCAAACACAATGATACGATGAACAGCAGTAAGAATTAACCATCCCTTAGGTAGAACTGTAGCAGTCTGTTGTGACAAAACATACTTGCTCTTGTCATTTAAGTTTGGTACAAGTTTTGGGGTTCTTTGGAGTGTTTTGAGCCTTTCTGCACCCAATGGTAGTCATTGGGGCATTCATGTAGTTCATGGGATAGACTAAATCTACTTCTAAGATAAAACCAGTGTTTGATCAGGCCATTTGTGAAAGCTTTTTGATCATCAACACAAAAAGGAAACCATTAAAAAACTGAAATTTTCCCAGGATGGACTGCACATCGCCCATCCATACAGATTGTTTGCGTCCAAGTACATGTGTAGTTAAAAGGGTTTGTAGGATATAGTCTTCTAAATATTTGTTGTTGGCCTTACAGTAATTGTGGATGCCATACTAATCCACCACGCGGGCCATCCTCAATCATTTGGAGCATTGGCAGTCAGACAAAAAAATAAAATTTCACCAGTAAACTTCAAGAAAGCATCCCAAGACATTCTGGTGTTTTAATAGTGTGATGGGTCTAGTCCATAATGTTCTTCCGGTCTTTCTGTAGTTCTCAAAGACATCAGCAAGCAAACATGCATAGCAAGTAGATATGATCATGGTAATCACCCATTACCTCCATCTTTTCCATGCCCCTGAGCATGTTTATAGTCTCATCACTGATTCCTTTCGTCAGTCTGCTGAAGAATGCTTCTTTTGGGGCAGCTCTTCTTCATCAAAGCTTTCCCATGAGTCCATGTACTCATAAGGATAGACGCCTTTTCGCACGAGCTTTGTGTCGAAGTATTTTTCTGTAATTGAGCAAGTACTCAGTGATGAAGACAAGGACTCTAGAGATCCCATCAGATGTTGTGCAGAATCAAAGAAGGATAAGCTATTCATGTAAAAGTAGGTACTTCTCTGATGACTGTGCAATGCAGTAAGCCTTATACTCATCAGTTACTGCCTGCATAATTAGGTTGTGAGTCTAACCTCTTAGATTGGGGAAGAAGACTGGCAGCTTCCAGTTTGGATCTACTTTTAGTTGTAGATTACATTCTATGTGCTGCTCCACGAAACTTACCACTGATGTGGTCATGATCTTGACTTTTTGATTGTCTGCCACGGATAAATTACCACAAATCCAGCAATGTGTGGCAGAGCATACTGTCCTGGTCTTCTTCTGTCATAATAATCTCTTGTATTTAGCTGTTGAGAGAGGGGTTATGATTCGCTTTCATGTGTTCAAGAAAAACTTAGCTGCGTTGGTCCTCGATACAAAATGGCTGGGGTGTCCCCTCGATCTAACAACAAATAAGCAAAGGAACAGACTTGATGATTACTGAGAAGGTGTTTTAGGATATGTTCCGGTGCGGGGCCTTGGTATGGACAATGATGACTCAAAGTCGCATACACTACATATGGACTTTTTTTGGCTTTTTTATATTCTTGAAGTACACTTGCTTCCTGGCTTGGTGTACAAGTTCAGTAATTGCTTCCTCCTCTTACAATGTTTTCTGTGTTTTCTGCGCTTGAAAGATGGTAAACGAACAAGCATCGTCTGCAAAACTCTTTTTGTCTGTTGTTTTGTTGCTGTTGCCAATGTCTACTCATTGTTCTAATAGTGTATAATAGATTAACCCGGGGGGTTTCTTCTATATAAAAGATCACAGGGTTCTTTCAGGATTACCTTTTGGGGGGGAGACTTTTGAGATTAAGTGGTCTTAACCCAAACCAGCATCATCTTCCAGGTGTACACATTCACACTGATGGGGGTTTATTCCTCAAAGGTCATACTCTTAACACCCACAGGAAAGTCAATGCCGGTAAGTTAAGCTTGTTACAATGTTCATGATAGTTTGAAACTCTCTCGCATTCTTTGTTACATGAAACAGTTAGCCAGCACACACCACATAAAACACTTTCATCTTTGTTCTGATGTTCACACAGCTTTCTAAAAACTTTTTCGGGGAAGGGAATGTAACTTTACCAACAATGGGATGAAACTTTGTTTGCTTAGTTCTATGCAAAGAACCTTACCAACTGTCCACCCTGATCCCTCATTCTTGTGTTTCTGCAGAATTTTCGAAGTTGCGCATCATCTCATCTGCCCTTTTGTTTGAGCTCTTCAAAGGAGTTCAGTGCTTTTTGTTTTGTTGACACATGAACAGTTAATTTTTTCACTTTGTTTGCTGTGTTGTATGATTTCAGCAACCAACTGCACCTTTACTGGTGGTTCGATTGTTATCTTGTCTGGAAATTGTGCGATTGCATCTTGAATGTTTTGGGTACACGTTTTGCGTTGGTAACATTTAGCTCTATTGTCTGAAAACACTTTGTCCATACTGAGCCTAAACTAAAATCTCTAACTCATATAGTAAAAAAAAAAATAATTTAAATTAAATTATTGCTTCTTGTTTTTTGTTTTGCTACGGTATAAAGCAGTGAATTACCCAGGTAATTCTTAGCTCCTTAATAGAGTACTAAAGCTGAGTATTGCCCAGGCCAAGCAGATCCCCCTTTTTTATTATTCCTTTTTTATTGAGTCAATGTCCACAGGCTTAGTTTTGTGTTCTTTGTTCTGAGGTCAACTTTTGACGCTTGTGTCATCGTAGTCATCCTGAAGACGCTTGAACTCCTCTTTGATATTGTGGAATCTGTTAGAGCTTTGCAATAATGAGCCTAATGAGCTTAGCTTGGCTAATGTCAAGGCAACAACAGCATCATTTTTTTCTAGTTTACGCACAACCTTCTTCGAAAAGATGATGTGACAAATGAAACAGGCTCCTGCTGTTTTTGAAACAGAGCCAATGCATTGATGCAGGACCCCAAAATTTCCCAGTAGCCAAGAGAGCAATGCCTGTTCCTGCTGCGGCTGTAGACAGAGTTGCTGTACCTGTGTAATAGAGCTCAACACAGTAAATGCTGATTCTGTACCTACGCCTGCATTTTGTATACTTTGCTAGTTGTTGTCAATGTCATGCTGCATCTGTGTAATGTTTGTCAAACGAAAGGTATTAGCATTATCATTAAGAGTTCAGGATCTGGTGCACTAGGAACTTTAGGATATTTAGCGGTCGTCATCTTCTTCTTATACTGTTTAAAAAAAAACGTGTGTAATTTTTATTGGTATTCATTCAGTAAGTCTTGTAATTGATTGTCGGGCAGTACAACATCTGTGTAATAGACTGCAACAAGGTCAATGTGGTGTAGATTGAGGGTTTCTAATTGTGTCAGCTGTGGTGGGTCTAGGAGCAAGTTGACTTTATTACTGGAAATGTTCCCTTCAATGTCATTGTCACCGCCGCTTTTCCGAATAGCCATAGCAAATTGAGGGCAAACACGTCGAGGTCTTTCCAGTTAATAGTAATCCCATCCCTGAACAAGAAAGAAGCTCTTTCTTCTCTTGCAACCAGAACAAACACCAATGTGTTTCTGATCATCCGAGGAAAGTATGGAAGGAATCGTGCAATGTGGTTTATGGTTTAGTCACTGAGTCTTTTTTATGAAGCAAGTAAACGTGTCCTTATTCGGTAATGTATTATCTTTACTTCTTTCTGCTGGGTGATGATAGGGTAGTGCTATGTTTACTGGTCCAGCATTTATGGCTTTACGGAAAGTTCTGTTCGGGGCATAGAGAGGTTGGACTAATAAACTCAAACTGATCTGCCAGTCGATGCTTGGTTTGAGTGCCATTTATTAGCTTTAAATGTTACTTTGTAAGTAAATCTCATCTGCTAATGCTTCAGCTTCAACATTACGCAACTGTTCAAGTTTAGGAAACCGAGGGGGTTTCTTAGTTCTTCTATTGCTGTACGCTTGTAGTATCCATCAGTTGTATACTCAAAAGCGTAAACTTCACCAATCTCCCCATCCCTTTTCAAACTCTTGTACATCACCAAGATCTTTAAGCTCAATAGTTTGGCATGTTCAGGTGCTCTTATTACAGGACCGCGTGACATGGTTATGTATTTTATTAGTATTTATATTATTTTATTTCTAATGTAATATGTAAATTTTTACAGTCAATGTTCTTTTTGCTGGGCTTTGATTGTTATACAGAGTGTTTCATGGGAAACCTTCTTCTAGCTCTTTAAATTTAAGTGTAGTAAAGCTATTGTGCTGCGTTTCACGTACATTGCTCTGCTGGGTGGAAGGATTCTAGTAATCAGAAGGGACTGATGAGGAGACCTTCGTTCCCACTTGGTTTTGTGTTGTGTTTAACTGAGCAGGTGTACAAAAAGCAAAGAGTTTACTGCCAAGTCAATGGGTCTTTCACCACAAAAGGTTTTGTCCGCCATCATCAAAACACACCAAAGGTACTTCCAATTTTAAACCGATTCTTCTAAATGGTCCTTTTAAAAACCCCAAACATTTCTGGGAAGACGTTGTCATACTTATAAATTGAAGATGCTGTAAGTACTCTTAGACTAGCTTTGGGTTTAGTTTTGTGTGATACCAAACTGGGCGAAAGAGCTCCTTTTCAGTGTGCAGGGAAAACATAATAACCTTCTTGCACAGTAAATTTATTAAGTTTGTTTAGGATATATTTTTAACCAGTTGTTGCTGCTGTCATGTTTGTCCCTGATACTTTGTAGAAGACCTCTGAAGCACCTTTTTGTTGAAGCGGTTGTCAATAGGAATGGATTTAAAGGTACACCTGATTGGATGTTTGTTAGTGTTATAAACATTTATCTACTATAGAATAATAATGTTTAAATTAAAAAAGATGCAAATACAAGGGTGGCTCACTATAACCAAAAACTATTTTTAATAAGCTAGATGTTGCTGTGTCAGAGACATTGATCTTCGAATAAAAGTTCCCCAAACCCCCTGAAATATACTTAAAACCACCAATTAAGGATGATGCCACTGCGAAAGCATGGTTGTCTAATCCTATACAGTTTTACCCAAAAACCCCTTAAACTTTGCTATCACTGTGCAACTACGGCTGTGGTGTGTCATAAAGCTGACACATGAACCATCCAAACCAGTTAGTAAAGTCTGTGTACAGGTTTCATGTGTACTATCAGTTCAGGCGTGTGTTTTCTGAGCTGCAGGTCCACTGCCCACTGATAGTAACTTCAATCCCTTTAATTGTAGGATTAACATGAAGGCGTATGAGAGGTGTGCAATGAGTTTAATATTGATTCTAAGACTGATTCAGACAAACCCGGACAAAAATCATGGCATGGGGACTCTGTATTTTTTTGGGGGTGCACAGGAGGTATAACTATGATGGTGGCCCAAATACATCTTTTCACGTGGTGCAAGAGTTGTTCCCTTTGGGTTTAATAGAGCAAATGCACATGTATGCATGGACGACTTTTATTCTTGATAAGAGTGAAGGGTTAACAAGACCAGGATTAGAGAGGGGTTAATGACTCTGTTCGGACCTATGTGTGGTGCTTGCTTGGTGCACAGGCACAGACAAGATCAAGTATTATTGGTGGCACTGGGTTTGATGCACAGAAGCAGTTTCTAGCAATTTTGAAGACAGTTTTAAATTTCCCGGCGTTGACCTACCATCAAGCATCAAGCATTATCAAGATGTTCTTCACTATGCACGTCTAAGGTAGACTTTGCTATAGGACATGGTTTATATATGTTGCCTTCCAACATGCAGTTACAATGGGAACAATTACAAACTACAACAACAATATTATTATTGCTGGGGGATGATGTGCGTTTGGGAAAAAAAATGAAAGTGTAAACAATACACTCCAATTTAGTAGACAGAACAAGTGTAGTAAGCCGACAAAGAACAAGGAAGAAACACTACCCCCTCAAGAGCAAAAAAAAAATTAATTATTCCCCCTTGTAAGAGCAGCACTATGACGAAATAACTGCTTTAAAGTATACTTGTTTAAGGGCCTTGCTTATCTTTATTTTAGAAAGAAGAAACCACAACTAAAACCAGTAACCAAAAGCTCTGCCATAAAACCCACAACTTTTCCTGCTGTTGATAATAGCCAGCTAACACAACCAATTATACCAGGAAGTGCTCCCCAAACTTTGTAGGCTAATTTTTTTAGAGTCAGCTAAGGGGCCGAGTTTTTTCCTTAACCAGCTGTTGCCTTGGGGCGAAGGGGGTGGTTGGTGGTGGGGCGGAAGTGTGCTCCTGTCAGCGCTACACAAGTGTGCTAATAGCGAACAAAGCTGTAATTATACTGACAATGTGTTATGCCTTGTCGCGAAACAGTGTACGGATTCTTCCCCTAGTGTTTTTTCATAAAGAATTCGGGGGATTGTTTCTTTTATTCTGTAACCTGAGATTGTAGTTGTTGTTGTTTTTAGTTAAGGGCCTCTAATCTTGCTTGGCGTTCATCTTGCAGATTTTTTAGACGCTGTGTGATTCTTTCTTTTACTTCCTGGTCAAGTTGCATCTCTGTTCTGCTAGCTTTTTCTTTTCTAGTTCTATGCGTGAGTCTAAATCACTTAGCTTTGCTAAATTTTTTTCAGTTCGCCTCTAATACTCTGTAGTGCTTGATAGCCCCATTATTTCTGCTTGGGTAGGGGTTGATCATTTATTGTTTTCAGTGCTGTGTCTTCGTCTGCTTGTGTGAAGCTAGTTTCCAACTCTAGAATAGTTTCAGTTGTTGTGTTTGCCGACTGTGCTAGGTCTTCAAGTGGTAGACTTTCAATGTTTGTTGGTAGGTTTTGTTCAGCATTTTGTAGTTGTGCAACAGCTTGTGTTGGTAGTTTAGGAGTAGCTAGTGCTTCATTAATACCAAGTTTTCTCTGCATAGCAACACTTAGTCTCTGCTTGAGTGTATTTTTTGCTAAACTGATTGGTTATTTTTCTTTGTTAAAAACTTTTGTCCTGTGTCAGTTATAGCATACAGATTGTCTTTGTTGTCCTTCATAGTCAGTATGGTCTAGTACTTCTGGCTTTGGTTGTCCCAAACTTGTGTGAAAATCTTTAACTCTGCTTTCTAATAATTCTCTTCTGACTGAATGTAAGGGTGCTACAGAGTGCGCTTCACCCATATCATCAGCTGGCGTAAACACATCGTCCATATCTATATCATAGTCTTCCATTATTCTATTATTGTTTTTTATTTTGCTACTTATAGAAAAAAAGATGGCGCAACAAACATTTGGAGCAATCCTTGATCCATACAGACGTTTAAAAGATCCCTTAGGCATTAAAGGAAACAGACAGACAATCGTTATTACAAACAACCCCTCCACTATTGTGAAAATCAGATTCTGACTGTTAGGTTTCCTAAATTTAGGAAAAGATGATGTCATTTTTCCAGGGAAACTAGGCTTGCTTTTCAGATTGAACTAGGGGTCTGGAGATGATCCAAACAGAAGTGTGGTAGCAAACTTAGGTAGGGGTATTATAAAAAAGATTAGTGTCAAGCTAGAAGGCAGGGGAGTGCTATCATTAAAAATGCGACATATTCTTGATCTATACTGATTTATGGATGACAAAAGAAAAAGAGATGAAACTTATTTATCAAGGCATACAGGATGATGAGGGACTAAAACACAGAGTAGGTTCTGCTGATAAGGGAAACAGGAAAAAAGATGCTGCCATAGCAAAAGCCTATGGTAACAGGTTTTGTATTCCTCTTGACTTTGAACTGCTCAGCTCTCACATGCCTTACTATCAGGGTGCATCAGAGACAGACTGTCGTATGAGCTGACCTTTAATGACAGTGCTCGTGTTATTACATCCATGACCTGACGCAAAGTACAAAATAACTGTATTCTTTAGAGTATGATGTTGTCAATCACCCCGAGCTTGCACGCTTGATTGCACAGCAATATCAGTCAAGGCTTCTATTTATTATGAAAGATGGGGTTTAACCCTAGCACAATTAAAGAGATAAAGCGATATGTGTTGGAACATTAAATATGAACACACCGGAAGATCATAAAAAAAATAAATGCTGTTGAAGAACCACCCCTTTTCAGATTAGTGAAGGTTCATTAATCCGTTTTTAAACATTATCATGTATATAGAGGGCAACCAAATCAAGCTAGCCTAGTATTTACAAAATCAACACTTTTATGAGGGAAAAAAATACTTTGGTTCTGGTCAAAACAATGATACACTATGGTTTTTACCAAGCAAATCTTTACTCTACATAAAGTTAGGCTAAAGAATACCTAACATCTAAATATGCTTGTGGGTTGATTAAGATTCAACAGATGATGATAAGCTGCATGTTCGGAAGACCATTGAAAACGGCTCAGAAGGAATAACTATACAAATAGAGAAAGAGCAAGAAATGTTTAGCCATAAAAATTATCATTTTGTGTATGGATGCACAGCTCAAATGAAGGAAACCTAAAAGAAATTGTTTACTTTGGACAGCTAAGTTTTCTAAAAAGAAAACCCCTGTTCTTAAATATGGGCAGACTGGCTGTGGGAGACGTATTTGTTTTAGATTTATTACAAAAGTGTACAAAATCATTTCGAGTCATTGTATATTCTGTCCAAACTGCACACAATAAACATACAGAAGAAAAATTTATTGGCATATAAATGTAATTAGTGGAATTCTGACATCAACGAGTGTTTAGAATTATTCAGGCTCATGAAAAAGGCAGAAATAGGGTTTCAGGCAGAGGTGACATTGTTAGAAAAGGGAAAAGTTTGTCTAAGTGCTTCAGTGGGGACATGCACAGAATGTTGGTTGCTGACACAAAAATAATAGATATTAAAAGATTACCCTGAACCAAACAAGTCGTTGTAATTTTTCACATGAAAGGGCAGAGAGTTTAATAAATTTCCTTTGGAATGATGTTATTAAGACGGACAAAGAGAAAGAATAAAATAAACTAAAGCTCAAAGCATAGAAACTATATAAAACAGACCCAACAAATATGGTCGAGTAAAACCAATAGCTTTTTTTATAAACAAAAATGCGGCTTTTTTACAGGCTTTAGTGGGTGTAGGCACAGCCCCACTTGAACGGGACATTCACAAAGGAAGTCGGCGGGGTAGCAATCACCTAATAAAGGTTTTTTTTTTAATTTTCACTCTTTCTTCGCCCTTCCGGTGGCACAGATGGCGTAGCATATATTCTCTTGGAAGACAATTGGTGTTTGGATGGTTGGTCGGCGTTTCGAGTTCCCAAGGTATCCCGATTTTTTATTTATACTTTCGTTTCGAAATTTTGAAATGCTAGGGTTTGGGGTTTTCTTACTTTAAATTCCACAACCACTGTTTATTAATTATTATTTATTTGTTTTTTATTTTTAAAATTTTTTTTGGGGAAAATTTAATTCCAAATTTAATGGGAAATTCTTTTTTTTAAATATTTAAAAAAATTTTTTAAAGGGCCGGGGAAAGGGGGTTTTTAAAAAAAAATTTTTTTTTTTTTTAAAAAAGATCAGGATAAAAACAGCAATGATACTGCATTAAGATATCTGGACAGTGAAAGTGGTTTATGTTAGATAATAAAATGAAGAATACTTACAATAGACAAACACAACCTGAGTACATTCATCCATGACACATTGTCCTGTGGAACAGATAAGAATGAGCTGTTCCCTGAAATGCGTGATGCAGAAAAGAGGTTCACCGCACCTGCACAAGCCTACCAATTCTACCAAGCTATGGTATTTGCAAAAAATGTATCATGGTAACTTAGCACATGTAGGGCTAGTAGGGCAGATCATATCATACACCTGATAGCCTCTGTAACAAATAGAAATAGAAGCAGGCCTACTGAATGACGTCAAACACAACATGACTTCTCTTGAAGAAAGAATGATGCTACAAAACACAAGCAGGCTTAGATTTCCAGATTCGAAATCCACAAACAATTATGGCAGAGCAAATGCTCTCCCCTCATACATAGCTAAAAGAACAAATAGAAATAGGTCTTGTGAACTGATTAAGAAATCAGAAAGTTCAAGATACAACAAGAATAAATTATACACCCTTAAAAAAAGAAGCACAAGATGACCCCCTCGAAAAAAGAAATTGAAAAATGTATACAGACAAAATAAAAAATCAGGAAATTCAAACAGACCCCCCAAGTGCCATTACATCTGCTAACGACAACGTGGAACGACAGCAGCCCCAGTTCTGTTGCCTGATCCAGATGGCGGTGCAGAACGCCAATACCAGCCTCCTCCAGAACATCGGCAACAGACCGTGGAATGAGATGTGAAACACCAGAGGGGACAACAGCAGAAGACAAAGGTCCAGTAAGTGACTAAGACTCGAAAAAAGGAGTGAGGTGTCCGAATCTGATCATGAAGACGAAATCGAAGATATCCCATCAGACAAGGTCAGTCTCCCCCATGTTATTATACTGCATATTCTACGTTGAGGAGGGGGAACTGGAACCCTATAAGACTGGGAGCTTCATAAACGGTGGCCCCTCTCGTCTGCTTCCTCTCTCCCTGCTACTCACCTCTGTGCCTTGCTCTGTATGCACCAGAACAACAACAAAAGTATACCCTGGCGGATTGTGTATACGAAAATAACAAAATCAAGGCCACCCTAAAATGCCTTTGTAATTCACGGTAGACTTGTCACCTTTAAAACACTACAAAAAAGCACAAATCGTCGCAGAAGAATGAAAAAAAAAAAAATGAAGACAATAAAAACAGAATTCCCTCAATCAAAAATCATCATCAGCCAAATAATCCCATGTGGGGATCAGCAAACTGAGGCACAGAGAAATACCTTCAATGCCTTCGTATACAGTGAACTTTGTCAGGAAAACAATGTCACTTTTGTGGAACACCATATTCAACAAGGGAGCAAAAAGTTCTTTAGGGACAAATTTCACCCCTCTGGTGGAGGAAGCAGTAACATTGCCAGTACAACTGGCCGACATGTAGAAAGATGCTGTGGCAACAGCAAGATAAAGAACCCAGGGACAAACGTTCATAAGTTACCACTCAGCAAAGACACTGAACTCTGCAGATGGAAAGAGTTTTCCCTCTACCTTGACAGAAACGAATCCGCAGACAGATGTCATGATGATGTTGCTAACCAGTTTGAAAGACAAAAGTATCACAAAGGTGACAGATACAGTGAAAGTTATAGAAATACATCAAGACTCACATCGGATCTCCACTCCCAAGGAATCTCCAAGTACAGGTCGGATTGACACTCCCCAGAGATCTCGTCTTCTTCAAAACCCAAGGCTTTTGAGTCAAACAACTTCCATGAAACTCTTTGGAACAATAACCAAAAGCAACATTAAGAAACACGAAAAAGATGGAGTGATAGGACCAAGGGACAGGAACACCCTTGGACAGACAGAGTAGAAGAAAACTATGATGACAACCTTAACAGAAGAAAGAGCAGTCCCTTTAACACAGAAGACAATGATCAAGCAAGAAACCATGGCCGACCTATTGCTACCAACGAGGAGAGACACGACTGGTGACTCAATGCTGCAGGGATGGAGGGAGATATGGGGGGACACGACTGGAGACTCAACGCTGCAGGGGGATGGAGACACAACTGGAGACTCAATGCTGCAGGGAGATGGAGACACGACTGGAGACTCAATGCTGCAGGGAGATGGAGACTCGACTGGAGATCTCGACAGCCCCTTGAAGACAAGACAACCTGGAGAGGAGTGGACCAATGACCTCCATGACAGAGACACCAGATCTCCATATGGCAGAACCCAGTGCCCCTCAGGCCAGACTGGGTGGACTGGAGATACAACCATCGCTACAGGCCCCGACAACACTGGCAGTGGTGATCTGACCAGCATGGAAACAGTCATCATGGACTGGACAGGAATGCTCCCAAGCAGTACTGGAATACAGACGCTGGCCAGAACTGGGGACTGAACCAAGGGCAGCGAGAAGAGCCACCTGGACAGCAGTACAGACAGTACAGAAACAGCAGACTGAACAATCGTCTACATCACTGACACTTCCATCTTCATTATTTTTCTCAGCAAAACATATCAAACACAGCCCATAAACAATTCAGCACACACACAACACACACACACACACACACACACACACACACAACAACACACCACACACACACACACACACACAAACACTCACACCACACACACACACAACACACAACAAAACACACACACACACACACACACACACAACACAAACACACAAAACACACAACACAACACACACACAACACACACACACAACAACACACCACACACACACACAAACACACTACACACACACACACACACACACACAACAAAACACACACACACACACATACAAACACAAACACACACCACACACACACACACACACACACACACCACACACACACCACACACACACACACCACAATCACCATCACCACCTTCACCTGTCACCAACATAGCCACCATCATTACCTCTACCACCCCCAATTATCAAGACATCAGAACGCCTCAGCACTAGTTAAACATCACTTTCCCCATGCCAGCAACACAACACAAACTCTCTCTCTCTCTCTTCTCTCTCTCTCTCTCTCTCTCTCTCCTCTCTCTCTCTCTCTCTCATCTCTCCTCTCCTTCTCTTCTCTCCTCTCTCTCTCTCTCTCTCTCTCAACACTACCATTACAAACATCAAGGGTAAAACAACACATTCTTAGCTTAAACAAATACAAACTTCAAACACACACACACACACACACACACACACCACACAACACACACACACACCACACCACACACCACACACTACTACTACTACTACTACTACTACTACTTGTGGAAAAAGGTTTAGGGAAGATTGGAAAAAAAATATCATTGAAACATGACACTACTTTCTCCAGCATTTGGCTAACATGCCATACTTAGCTAATGAGGCCAGGTCGTATTATTACGTAATTTTGATGACATAGTTTATCAGTGGCCTCATCTTTTAGAGTTATTCTTAGTTGACTTTTATTATTTTATATTATTATTCATTATTATTATTTTATTATTATTATTATGATTATTATTATTATTAATAGTAGTATAGTAGTAGTAGTAGTATAGTAGTAGTGTGAGTAGTAGTAGTAGTAGAGGAGTAGGAGGAGGAGGAGTAGTAGTAGTAGTAGTAGTAGTAGTAGTGTTATCATTATCATTTTTATTATTGTTGTTGTTTTTTCATTATCATTTTTTATTATAAATAATGACTTAGATTACTAGCTGTGTGCAGTTTTAGAATTTAAATACTTTTGAAGTTGTGTTTGTTATTGAAAGGAAGAAGACCATTTTGTTTTATTATGTTAATTGCGACTAACAACAATATGTTTTGTGCTTAATATTAATTTCTTACACTCAAGGAGTAACATGTATTTTCGTTGTTTTTCTTGTTGATGCTTGATTACTATTGCTCTACTGTAAAAATGTGAAATGTTAATTGTTAATGACAAATAGTTTGACATTTGAGCAAGAGCTGGAATAGTGTAGGTTTCAGTTGCATTCTAGTTCTAGTTCATCCCTCCATCTACAAAATGCAGAAGTAAGATTACGATATTTATCGTGGAATGTCAGATGTGTTCATGGAAAAATTGAAGGAATTAACACAAATTAACTAAAAGATGTAGAAGTAAAATCTATGTTAAAACACTATGACTTAATTTTCTTAAAAGAAACTCACCTAGAATAAAAAGACACATATAGCACAATACTGCCTGGGTATGTATCTGTACATTACTGTAGGCCATTGAACAGTAAAGCATCAGGTGCATCTTGTGGTGTTTCCTTTTTTGTAAAGGAAGAGTATGCTCATTTAGTGTTTTTTTTGCCTCAAACAACACACAATAAATATATGGAATAAACAAGAACAAGACGTCGAATGTCTATCTAAACAAAATACTATAGTTCCCTGTGGTGATTTCAATGCAAGAATGGGTGTTTAAAAGATTTTATTCAAATTGATTATCGAAAAAAACTGCTCTGCTTTACCATGCAAAGAAAATGACA
>JAQIHA010000457.1:0-14097 GCA_028751875.1 Rapana venosa | reverse complement strand
CACACACACACACACACACACACCACACACACACACACCCTAATGTGTTACCACAATTTATATGTTTTTTTGTTGTGTCAAATAAGTCTACATGACTTAAATGGCAGTAAAATATCTTAATCTGATTTACACACACACATTAAAGTACACACACACACACACACTACCACCAGCAGCATCATTGATGAACATGTGACACTGAGCAATGCCACCAACAACAATCACCATCATCACCACCAACTTTTTATTAAAAAAATCTATAAGGCATGTTCAGTACTTTGGCTTTTCATTACATAAAACAAAATCAGAAAATTAAGAAATCAATCAATCAATAAAAAGGAACGTTTTAATAAACAATTAAAAAAACAGTTACTGTGCTCTTTGATCTTGCTGAACCAAAGAAAGCCAACAGCTTTTGCACATTGTTGATTATTATCCATATATATTTCTGTTTATATGCATTATGGTCTTTCACACTACAAATAAAGAGTACAGCCAAAAGTAGGAAAAAAAGAAGAAAAAAACTACAGCAAAATCAGTGCTGCACTTTGCTCATTATAACTTTTAGGTTGCATCCCCCCCACCCCCCATTGTCATTGTTAGGAGTGTAGTCAATACATAATTATGTGTGGGTGGGTGGTGGGTGTGTGAAATAAGTCTGTCTTCTAGTCAACCGTCTTAAAACATTGAATTCATATATTGGTGTATGGTGTGGGTGTGGGTGGGCGTGTTCGCACACACATGTACGTGTGTACTTGCTGCATGCGTGAGTAAAAATAAGTTTTTATGTCTTCTAGTCAATGGGTTTAAAATTGTGTTCACAATTGATGTGTGTGCGTGCATGCGGGTGTTTGCGTGTGTGTGCGCATGCCCGCATATGTGTTGGTGTGTGTGTGTGTTCTTGACATTTTATTTGAAAACCAATATGAAATATAACTTTTGTGTCTTTGATATATTTGATGTGTATCAATCTACCTGTCAGTATTGTAATTGCCCTTCATGGGATGATTAAAGTGTTTTTGACTTGACTTGACTTGACTATCCCCCCTCTGACTTGTAGAAGGAATGTGTTCCACTGCTGAGTGATCCTGGTCACTGGGTCTACACAAAGCAGGGAAGGACTCTATTGTTCTCCCTTCCCTTGTCTGAAGTGACTAGTTTTCTACTGTGTGTAGTTTTGGGATAATCCAGTGACTCAGCACTGTGGTGTGGCCTAGTGCCTCCCTCACACAGCCTCAGGGCTCCTGGTTCAGCCCTTGTTGTTGTGACTGCAGTTACCACCTTTGTTTTACAGCCCCTTTATCAGCTACAGCAGGGGCCCTCTCTGAGGGATATCTCTCACACACACACACATACACTAACTCACACACACACACACACTTTGTTTATGGCCTGAGGGGCCATTGTAAAGTAGTCAGTGGAGTAGTTGGCTACCCTTGTCCACTTTGGCATTGATGACAGTTAATAGTTCACAGCCTAGTCTTATGCAATAGGCCTGTGGGCTTCAAATAATCCCCCCCCCCCCTTTTTTTCTATTGTTCAGAATATCAACTGATCTCAAATGTATGTCTGTCAGCTGATTACTATTCGTGGTCAAGACTGGGTGATCTCAGCTTCCAAATTTATTCATAGGTCAGTAGTAATCCACATTCCTACAACTAAATTTCAGTGTAACAGTGTGTGTGTGTGTGTGGTTTCAAAGTCATTGTCTTGCTTTTGTCAATAGTGGGACACTCCTCTGTAAGCTAGAGGGCTGAGTGATAAAATTGTACAGAATGGCCTACACACACACACTCACACATACACACATACACACTAACTCACACACACACACACACAAACACAAACCAGTTCTGTTATGCCTGAGCAATATGTTGTTTTGATAATAGCAATAATAAATTGTTGCAACCATACATGGCCTTACATTCATCATTCTTTTGAACTAAGTTCTTACATTCTACTAACCCCTACCTTACAACACACACACACACACACACACACACACACACACACACACACACACACACAACAAATAAGTCTACATGGCAATAAAATATCTGAATCTGAATTACACACACACATTAAAGTACACACACACACACATTAAAGTACACACACACTCACTACCACCAGTAGCATCATTGATGAACATGTGACACTGAGCAATGCCACCAACAACAATCACCATCATCATCACCAACTTTTTAAAAAAAAATCCATAAGGCATGTTCAGTACTTTAGCTTTTCATTACATAAAACAATCAGAAAATTAAGAAATTTTTAATTAAAAAAACAAGTCACTGTGCTCTTTGATCTTGCTAAACCAAAGAAAGCCAACAGCTTGGCACAATGTTGATTATTATTCATATTTTTTTTATATGCATTATGGTCTTTCACACTACAAATAAAGATTGCAGCCAAAAGTGGAAAAAAAAGAAAAAAAACTACAGCAAAATCAGTGCTGCACTTTGCACATTATAACTTTTATGCCTGAGCAATGTGTTGTTTTGATAATAGCAATAATAAATTGTTGCAACCATACATGGCCTTACATTCATCATTCTTTTGAACTAAGTCCTTACATTCTACTAACCCCTACCTTACAACACACACACAACAAATAAGTCTACATGGCAATAAAATATCTGAATCTGAATTACACACACACATTAAAGTACACACACACACACATTAAAGTACACACACTTATAACTTTTAGGTTGCAACCCCTACACCCCCCCCCCCCTTCCCCCCTGACTTGTAGAAGGAATGTGTTCAACTGCTGAGTGATCCTGGTCACTGGGTCTACACAAAGCAGGGAAGGATTCTATTGTTCTCCCTTCCCTTGTCTGAAGTGACCAGTTTTCTACAGTGTGTAGTTTTGGGAGAATCCAGTGACTCAGCACTGTGGTGTGGCCTAGTGCCTCCCTCACACAGCCTCAGGGCTCCTGGTTCAGCCCTTGTTGTTGTGACTGCAGTTACCACCTTTGTTTTACAGCCCCTTTATCAGCTACAGCAGGGGCCCTCTCTGAGGGCTATCTCAACACACACACACACACACTAACTCACACACACACACACACACACACACTTTGTTTATGGCCTGAGGGGCCATTGTAAAGTAGTCAGTGGAGTAGTTGGCTACCCTTGTCCACTTTGGCATTGATGACAGTTAATAGTTCACAGCCTAGTCTTATGCAATAGGCCTGTGGGCTTCAAATAATCCCCCCCCCCCCCCCTTTTTTTCTATTGTTCAGAATATCAACTGATCTCAAATGTATGTCTGTCAGCTGATTACTATTCGTGGTCAAGACTGGGTGATCTCAGCTTCCAAATTTATTCATAGGTCAGTAGTAATCCACATTCCTACAACTAAATTTCAGTGTAACAGTGTGTGTGTGTGTGTGTGGTTTCAAAGTCATTGTCTTGCTTTTGTCAATAGTGGGACACTCCTCTGTAAGCTAGAGGGCTGAGTGATAAAATTGTACAGAATGGCCTACACACACACACTCACACATACACACATACACACTAACTCACACACACACACACACACACAAACACAAACCAGTTCTGTTATGCCTGAGCAATGTGTTGTTTTGATAATAGCAATAATAAATTGTTGCAACCATACATGGCCTTACATTCATCATTCTTTTGAACTAAGTTCTTACATTCTACTAACCCCTACCTTACAACACACACACACACACACACACACAACAAAAATAAGTCTACATGGCAATAAAATATCTGAATCTGAATTACACACACACATTAAAGTACACACACACACACATTAAAGTACACACACACTCACTACCACCAGTAGCATCATTGATGAACATGTGACACTGAGCAATGCCACCAACAACAATCACCATCATCATCACCAACTTTTTAAAAAAAAATCCATAAGGCATGTTCAGTACTTTAGCTTTTCATTACATAAAACAATCAGAAAATTAAGAAATTTTTAATTAAAAAAACAAGTCACTGTGCTCTTTGATCTTGCTAAACCAAAGAAAGCCAACAGCTTGGCACAATGTTGATTATTATTCATATTTTTTTTATATGCATTATGGTCTTTCACACTACAAATAAAGATTGCAGCCAAAAGTGGAAAAAAAAGAAAAAAAACTACAGCAAAATCAGTGCTGCACTTTGCACATTATAACTTTTATGCCTGAGCAATGTGTTGTTTTGATAATAGCAATAATAAATTGTTGCAACCATACATGGCCTTACATTCATCATTCTTTTGAACTAAGTCCTTACATTCTACTAACCCCTACCTTACAACACACACACAACAAATAAGTCTACATGGCAATAAAATATCTGAATCTGAATTACACACACACATTAAAGTACACACACACACACATTAAAGTACACACACTTATAACTTTTAGATTGCAACCCCTATCCCCCCCCCCCCCCCCCCCCCACCCCCCATCCTGACTTGTAGAAGGAATGTGTTCAACTGCTGAGTGATCCTGGTCACTGGGTCTACACAAAGCAGGGAAGGACTCTATTGTTCTCCCTTCCCTTGTCTGAAGTGACCAGTTTTCTACAGTGTGTAGTTTTGGGAGAATCCAGTGACTCAGCACTGTGGTGTGGCCTAGTGCCTCCCTCACACAGCCTCAGGGCTCCTGGTTCAGCCCTTGTTGTTGTGACTGCAGTTACCACCTTTGTTTTACAGCCCCTTTATCAGCTACAGCAGGGTCCCTCTCTGAGGGCTATATCTCACACACACACACACACACACACACTAACTCTCTCTCACACACACACACACACACACACACATCTCATGGCTTTGATTTGTCACACACACACACACACACATCTCATCCCTTTGATTTGTTGCTTTACAAGATTCATCGCTATATAAAGTCCATAATTATTATTATTATTATTATTACAAGGTGAAATGTTCTGAAACATGCAATGTGCAGATCTATCTACTCTACATGGCCAACCATGTCAATGATCTTCACCCTCATTGTGCTAACTGTTCATGGCTGCCCTGGTGATCATAGGAAAGTTCTCAGTGAAACTTGAAGGATATAATTACTTACTTTCCAGGGACTAACCAAACCTGTGACCTTCACCTACAGCTATGCCATCTGGGTTTTTCACGTAGGGGTGAAGGTCACCAACATCTGGGGCCGCCATGGAAAGTAGGTAATGGCCTGCCAGTCCTATTGTGAAAGTGAAATGCTTGAAACATGTTTGGTGATGTCTTCTGTAAAAAACAAAACAAAACCACCATCAAATTACCCCCCCCCCCCCCTCCCCCCCAACACACACACTCACACAAACTAAAAAGAAAATCCTTCTTTCAGACAATGGTTGTAAGTAGCCAGAAATACCAAGGTTGGCAATCCACCCATCTAGAAGGAGAGAGATGTTGAGGATTAACTCCCCCCCCCCCCCCCTCTCTCTCTCTCTCTCTCTCTCTCTCCCAGTCCACCTGACAATGAGTAGTGGTCTGGGCACCACTCTTTCAGACTGAAAAACAATCGGATCCTGTTTGTATGCACTAAGCAGAAGGACCAGGTTACTTTACATGAAAAATGTTCATCTCCTGAATAAAACCAATGCAAAATGCCTGTACATATCTTATTGAGAGAGTCACTTTTTCTAAGGTGTTTTTTGAAAATTAGGTCAAGGAAATGTTTAAGGCTGAGAAGAAGGTCTAAATGCCCAAGCTTGTGTATGAATCGTGTTTGATTGAAGAACGACACACAGTTCGTGGCAAAAATAAAAGCGCACAGGGACATGCCCACACTTACAGTAGGATTTTATTTTCTGTTGCTTATTGTCCAGCGGATCACAAAGGTCACACCAGGGTTGTCATCTCATTTTGTTGAAAAAAAACAACAACCACCAAACATCAACATTCAATTCAAGTTCAAACAAAACCTATATTTATCTTCTCTCATAGACCTGAAAAGGACCAAAAAAATGTATGCTGAAACGAGAGAGAGAGAGAGAGAGAGATTTCTGCACATAGTAAGTGCAACAGCTCACACCTTTGGGTATTTGCAATACTCTCTCTCTCACCGAGCCTTGTATGAACTTAAAAAGAAAAAGCAGTCTTCAGGAGGGAACACGCTAGGCCCTATGTGGGCGGAGCCTCGCCAGCATCCCCCTATCAGCCGTATAAAAGGGTGTTCCCACGGACATTTGGCGCTTTTTGCAATTCTTGCGGAGTTGATGAAAAGAATTATGGATATCTCCAAAAGTTTTGCATGTGCCTACTTTGAAAAGGATTACGGATATTTCCAACCTTTTGCATGTGCCTGCTTTATTGGATAGCATTGTATCCTTTGCCTGAGGATGGGGGCAATCAGCAGCTGCATACAGAGCATGCTGTTTGTCTGCCTCCCAGTTACATCAGCTGACCATTCTAGTGGCCAAGCAGATGCATCAACCCCCTAGAAAAGGTCAGGGTTCAAATTCTATTCCACATGCAACTGATATCAGGGTGTGTCATATGCATTGTTTCCATTTCATGATAATTGCTTGCACAATGATTTGAATCATATGTGTGTGTGTGTGTGTGCGTGCATATCATATTTTATTAATTATTGTTCATGGAAGAAAAAGAAGAAAAGATGGCACATGAGAAAATGATAAAGCAGAGGTTATTGAGTTTTTGTGTTTTTACCTCAGCAAGTATCAATGCATGTTCCTGTGTGTGATCTAGATGGAAGAAGGCACCTTTTGTATTTTGGACTTGGTATTATTATTTTCCTTTGAGCTGCAGCAAACGATCCCGGCACAAACAGCCACATCGTTTAGCGTAAGCCAGCAACCCACTACAGAGTCTTGGACTTGGTATTACTCTCCTTTGTGCTGCAGCAAACGATCCCGGCACAAACAGCCATATCGTTTAGCTAAGCCAGCACACTACATAGCACACAGCCCAGCCTCAGCATCTGCACATCAGCACTGTTGTAGGCCTGGTTGCTTTTGGTATCATTGTGCTATTGGCAAACAGCACTCAGGCTCGGCTTTTCCCCCTGAGTGCTGGGCTGCAGCAAACGATCCCGGCACAAACAGCTTTAATTTTTATCGTTTGCAGTAAGTCAGCTGCCCACTACACAGCCCATCCTGGACATCTGGGCACTGTGGTTGGCCTGGTTGGGTATCACTGTTTACCCTGTCAGGCCCAGCGCCCAAGGTAAGTGATAGGCCTGGGCCTACCCCCCAGCAGCACTGGACCATCCCGGCTAGCCTAGTGGTCTGCTTGCCTCATCAAGTCAGAAGTCATCAAGCTTGCCTCATCAAGCCAGTGGGCCAGATAACATCAGGGTCCAGTCTCCACTCCACTCCACTGTAAGTCGGTGGTAAGTGGATACAGGGGCTTCCCCTTTAGCTCCCTCCCTCCCACTGCCTACTATAGGGGGGGGAGGGGGGGGTGAGGAGGGGGCGCAACCCTATTCTGTCAGCCAGGGGGCTTTATAATTATGCCATCTCTTTTTTGTTGTCAGTGCCCAACCTCTTTCTTCTCACTCCTTCCCCCCCCCCCCCCCAGCCACAGTTCTTAGCTCAGTTCTGGGGCTCAGTGACAAATAGTTTTTCAACCTGTATATTTAAAAAAAAAAAAAAAAAGCCAGCATTGAGCTTCAGTTCCTTTTTCTTGTTGCAAAAGGACATTACTCTGATACATTAATGAGAAACGCCTGTCCTGGGTTGACCCTGATGGCTGGCCAGGGTGTTGGTAAAGGGAAGACAGTAGAGGGGGTTTTATACCCTGCTTTAATCTGTATATTGTTGCACATTTTAAATCTGACATTTAAAATTGGGCAAGCTGACAGCCCTGTTATGGCCTCTGTGGTCGGCATGGCTATGAACAACAGGTTTGGATTGGATTATTAAAGAAAAAAAATTAATTAAAGAGAGAGAGATTCCAGAACATGTCTGATGAAAGATCTATCACCTAGCAGTATTAGTCTAATATTGTTTTATCTTAAGATTATCTATGGTTGTTTTACATTTGTTTTTGTTTATTGCTGTTGTACACCCAGTATTTGTTATTGTACAACTTGATACATATTGCAGGTTGTTGTATGTTTATCTTATCTTTAAATCAGAGAAGGTATTATTTTTTAAAATAGAAACCAACCACCCCATTCCTCCTTTCCATTTCCCCACCCCCTCCCAGTCTGGAAGTGGATCAAAACTATTGTGAGGATATCAGGGGGGGGGGGGGGCATCGACGGGTCAGACATGGAAGTCCGTACCCCTGACCCCTTTCAGGCCATACCCGAGTTACAGGGTTTTAACCGGTGGCACTGAAATACCGCCTGGGTAAAGTTCCATCACAGCAGACACGTTCTCTGTTGACAACCGTGTGACCTTGACACCCCTGGGCACACACACAGGGCAGCCAGTGAAGGCCGACAGTCACCGCCATGTGCACTGCCCATGAAGAGATGGGGCTTTTGCTGCACAGTCACGGCCACCAACTGTTTCCTCTGGCTGGCAATGCCTGCAGCAGGGACGACTTTCTGAGTGCCCAGCAGACACGGATTGGAACAGCAGCACAGACAGTGTGTCTGGCTCTGACTACTGCAAGTATCCCCTTGTACCCATCTACTGCAGACTAGCGTGCAGGGAAAGGTGAAGAGGTGCTCTTGGCTGCTGAGTGAGGTCATGGCCAATGCCCTGGGTCATGTTCTGTGGATTCTTGCTGCTGAATCCTCTGCCCTGTACAACGAATGACGTCAGCTGTGCCTGAGTGCAGTGGCAGACTCCCAAGGCAGGATGACACTGGAGACATTATCTCCATCAGAGACACATGTGTTCACTGAGAATCAGGACTCTGTCGTCAAGGCTATGAAGAACAGAAGGGAGGTACAGAGCTCACTCAGGCATGGGGCTCGCCAGCTACAGGGGCCAGGTCATCACACCTATGACCACCGCTCTCAGCCACGACAGCTATGGATCGGTGGTCTAGAGGTAACGCGCCTGTCTAGAAAGCGAAAAGTCCGGGTCTGAAGTGTGCGGCGGTTCGTACCCCGTTTGGACCGGAAATTTTTCCCCATCCATTAGACCATGAGTGGTGGTCTGGGCGCTAGTCTTTCGGATGAGACGATAAACCGAGGTCCCGTGTGTTACACGTAATTATTTAGCGCACGTAAAAAAACCCACGGCAACAAGAGAGTTGTCCCTGGCAAAATTCTTAGAAAAAAGCCACTCTGATAGGAAACAAATACAGCTGCAGAAAAAAAAAAAAAAAGGGTGAAAGGTGGCGCAGCGCTAAGTGGCGACGCGTTCTCCCCGCTCTCCCCGGGAGAGCAGCCCGAATTTCACGGAGAGAAATCTGCCGTGACTTAAAGTGGTATGAAATAAAATCTGAGCGCTTTGATTTGTTGCTTTACAAGATTCAGCGCTATATAAATTCCATACATTATTATTATTATTATTATTACAGGCAGGCAAGGACAGGGTAGAGCTCAGTCCTTTCACCCCCAGAAGAGCTCTTCTACTTCTTCTTCTTCTTTGCAGTTTCTTGTTGTTTTCGTGGCTGCAACTCCACAGGCTCTGCACAATTTCAGCAGAGAAAACAGACCAATACCACGTTGAGGAACCACACTTCTCTATGACAACCATCAAAGATGATTTTCAGCTACTGCAGAGGGGGGACTGTGTAGTCTGCTTGGACATGAAGGATGCTTATTCTCATGTCCCTAACTAACTTCTTCCCCAGAGTGTTCACCAGGGTAACCAAACCCATCGTGCACTGCCTCAGGTCCAAAGCAATCAGGATTATCGTTTACCTGGACGACTTTTAATCCTTTCCAGAACCAAAAGAGCAAGTGGAAAACAATGCCAGAACAGTGGTGACAGTATTAGAAGACCTTGGCTTCAGCCTAACTGGGAAAATTCCAATATGTGCCAGTGCAGAGGTTCCTGTATCTTGGCCTTCTGTTCGATTCACTGAGCATGATGTCTGTCTGCCGAAAGACAAACGTTTATCAATCAGGGAGCTTGCCTGCAATATTCTTAACTCGCCATTGTGACAGCCAGGAAGTTGCTGACATTTCTAGGGTAAGTAACTATGCCAGGCTACATGTCAGAGAACCATGACAGGCACTACAGTCTATTTACCAAGGACCACAAGGCATGTGGAAGCAGACAGCATTACATCACGAAGCCAGACAGAAGCTCTAGTTCTGGAAGACACTAGACAACAGAACACCACGCCAGCTCCAGCACCCGACTCCCGATCTTATTATGGCAACAGATGCGTCAACAGATGCCGGGAGGGGTGGGGAGCAAGCATACAGGCCCTGCCGGCCAAGGGTCAGTGGATGGCCAGACAGAAGTACGGCCATATCAATTTTCTCAGAGAGGCTGGCGCTCAGGAATGCACTGAGAGCATTTCAGCAGACATTGGAGGGGAGGGCTGTATGTTTACAAATAGGCAACGAGACCTCAGTAGCTTATCTGGTGAAAGAAGGGGGAATGAAGTCTCCAAACTGTCTGTTTAGCCTGTCAGATAGGCCTACTACTGCGGTGTCAACGTGTCAACGCTGTCAGGTCTCGCTTGTTCTGGTCTAGGTGAAGGGCATCAGAAATACAATAGCAGACTCCTGGTCAAGCTACTAGGCCACTCAATGGTGATATGCCCATGTGTCGGGAAGAAAATTTTTGCTCAGTTTGGGACACTACTCAAATAGATCTTTTAGCCTCCCTTTCAGCGTCACAGCTAGAAATATACGTGTGTTTCAACAACAAGACAGTCAGGCTTAGGCTATAGATGCTCTAAGCCAGCCCCGACATTTCCAATTCCTGTATACCTTCCCTCCTTCGACACTACTACCAACAGTAGTGAACAAGTTCAGGGGACTACCTCCCAAGATGTTGCTGGTAGCCCTGCTTCTGTTTCTGTTGCAGAATTGTTGGATTACTTACTATAATTTATTCCAGAGGCTTAGCATGGAGGACCCTATTAACGTCTATCGCTCTGCTATGTCTAGCATTCTAGAACCACACACATCTGTACCGGTAGGCCAGCATCCCTTTGGTTGCAGAGTTATGAGAGGGGTGTTTAATGAGAGGCCTCCTACGGTTTGTATAGCCCCACATGGGACATGGGATTGTGCTATGTGGATTGGCAGAGTGGGCCTCTATGTGAAGATTTGGATTTATCCAGTGTGACTTATGGAGTAGTGTTTCTGCAGATTGCTCAACGAAGCGTGTGAGTGATGTAGTCTGGTTTCTGTTGATCAATCTTTCTGTCATATTGGGGATTCCACTATCATGCTACATACTAGGTTTGGGTTAAAGAGGACAGACCATCCCATACAGCCTAGCCCATTAAGCTGAGAAAGGGCAAGGATGTTCATCTGTCTCCTGTGAAATATTTATTATGTGCGTTATTATGTAACTAGGTCGGAGAAACTGAAACAAGGGGACATGCAGCTGTTAGTATCTCCTTACAGACCATACATTATTGCCCAGTACAGCTAGCGACAGTGCACAAGTGGACTGAGTCTGTGTTGAAGCTAGCGGGGGTAGAAGGGTCAGCAGGCTCTACCCGGGCAACAGTGACTACCTGTGCTAGGCTACACGGTGTTTCACTGCAGCGGATTATGGTTTCAGTAGACTGGACTTGGAGGGACACTTCTCTTCACCAGTACCTTCGTGTGTTACCCGAGGAAACGCTGCACAGCACTGAGGAGAAGACACATTCAGGACGTGGTTCTGTCAGTGGCTGATTGATGGGACCATTTCCACCAGGTGTCTCAGGTAGTAGTGGCATCAAGGTCAGTACTGCATGTCTGTACATTGTCTATAAAGATGGAGTTCCTATGTCTCAGGTAGTAATGGCATCAGGTCAGTACTGCATGTCTGTACATTGTCTATAAGATGGAGTTACTTTGTTTGTCATTTCACCTGTTAATGATGTACCAGTAAGCTGAACCCTGCGACTGTTAAACAGTCACCCAAAGGTGTGAGCTGTTGCACTTACTATGTGCAGAAATTAGAAAATTTTAGAGTGTAACGATATAAAATTAGAATTTCTGCACTAAGTGCAACAGCTCACACTTAACCATCGCATGGTTTAGGTTTGCCAGTGCATAGATACATTAGCTCGAATTACAAAAGCGCCAAATGTCCGCGGGAACACCCTTTTATACGGCTGATAGGGGAATGCTGGCGAGGCTCCGCCCACATAGGGCCTAGCGTGTTCCCTCCTGAAGACTGCTTTTTCTTTTTAAGTTCATACAAGGCTCGGTGAGAGAGAGAGAGTATTGCAAATACCCAAAGGTGTGAGCTGTTGCACTTAGTGCAGAAATTCTAATTTTATATCGTTACACTCTAAAATTTTCTAATTTTATTCCTTTATTTTGAGGATAATGGAATGTGCACTCATGTGCTTTTCTCATCCAGTCCCCGTGTGTATGCAGTTTTGTAAATTTCATCATTTGTTCCCACTGGCACACAATGGCCCACTCCTCCGAAAAGCGGAACAGGTTTTAACGTGTGCGCAAGATGTTCTGCGTGTGTTCGCACACTGGACCTTGATTTATAGTCTCATCCAAAAGACTTTTGAGGAGAGTGGAGTCGGCACTGATGTTAACTCCAGAGGAAAAATCCTCTTGAACGAGAATCGAACACAGGTCAGTAGATCACGAATACATCACTCTAACCACCAGGCTATCCCCTCCCCCCAACAGAGAGACAGACAGACAGACAGACAGAGAAGGAGACAAATTCAAACCTTGTCCTTTGCAGAAAGGCCAACAAAGACAGCATCTAGCACAGCTAGACTTAACCCATCCATTCAGGTTTTTGGAAAGACAACTATGCTAAAAACTACTGCAGCATCAGCCCGGACAACCATCCAGGTAAGGTCCCGATAACTCTCTTCCTGAATAGACTGAAGCCACAAGCGAAGACATCATTAAAGGACAGGCAAGTTTTAGAGCAGGACGGAGCACAACAGAGCAAATTTCCAACTTCAGAATACTCTAATGTAAGCAGCTGCAATAGCCTACCAGCAAAATCTTTACCAAGTCTTTGTGGATTTTAAGAAGGCATTTGACAGAGTTTTGCATATCGATTTGTGGGCAACCATGAGGCTGTATTAACATCCATGCCAACTTGATCAGAACCATAGAATGCTTTTAGGACAAGGCAACCAGCGCAGTTTACTATAACATACCTAAACGGTTCTGAAACAACTGGAGTACGCCAAGGATGTCTGCTCTCTCCTGCTCTCTTCCTCATCTTTTTAGAGAAATGATGGAAGACAAACAAGTTTGGGCATAGACGGTTTACTGGCCCTATGCTGCTGATCATTCCTTGAGGGTTGGATGAAAAAAAAGTCTTGTTACTTAATCTATTACCCTCCTGAAATGAAATTGGGTTTTTCGTTTGCGTTTATTGTAAAGCTGGGTAAAGGGCAGGAGACTATATGTAGGCCTACATGACTACAGTCTGCCATCACTACCACAATGGATGGAGATAGTTGTTTCCACCCAACATTTCTCCAGCTTACAGTGAGACAAAGTGAGATGACGCCTGCTCCTGAGGTGAACGCGCATGCGCGCGCACGCACACGCGCTCGCGCACACACACACTGAAACCAGGCTAACATTTTTATTACACACACAGAGAATCCAAGAGCAACCTTTTATTACACATTAGTCACACACACACACACACACACACACACACACACACACGCACGCACGCACGCACGCACGCACGCGCACGCACGCACGCACGCACGCACACACACACACACACACACACACACTGAAACCAAGCTAAAATGTTTATTACACACACAGAGAATCCAAGCGACATTTTATTACACACACACACACACACACACGCGCGCGCACGCACGCACGCACGCACGCACGCACGCACGCACACACACACACACACACACAACACACACACACACACACTGAAACCAAGCTAAAATTTTTATTACACACACAGAGAATCCAAGTGCAACTTTTTATTACACATTAGTCACACACACACACACACACCACACGACGCCCGCACGCACGCACACACACACACATACTGAAACCACGCGCAACTTTGTATTGC
>JAQIHA010000456.1:2500-14090 GCA_028751875.1 Rapana venosa | reverse complement strand
CAACAAACAGTTATACAAAACTTAGGGCCTTGCTAAAAAAAAACAAGTACCCCCCCCCCCCCACAAAAAAAAAAAAAAAAAAAAAAAAAACCTTTAGGGGAATAAGCAAGAACATGTTTCTAAATCTTCAACCAGTCTTGGATAACAAATAGAACAAGAAAAACTCTGAAAACTAACAATAGGTACTATAACTAGCCAAAAAGTTTGGACTTTGGGAACGTAGATATTAGCACAAAGTATGGGGTAAAAAACACAGGGCATTAAAAGAGAGGTTTACAGAACATTCATTTAAATGATAAGCTTTAAAACAAGATGATCAATCACAGGAAGATACCGACTGGGCTGTGTAGCAAATATTCAGAAATTTTGCAAAGAAGTATATCATTGTTTAGGATGCTTTTAAGCGTTACAGATGATTCTAAAAGTAAGGGATCTTTCAATGTTATAGAAACGATTTCTTTAATTCTAGGACAACCAGTAAGTAGATGCCTGGCGCTAATTTGTTTTCCACACATGCATATTATGTTCTTGCAGTATTTTGTGCGAAGAGCATTTAAACGAAATCTATAAGCCAAGCTTGATATATTTCTGGAAGCAGACATAAAAATGCACTCAGTACTCATACTTTCAAGCAGAAGAAGCAAAGGGAAAAAACTTTTTTTTAAAGAAAAAGAGAGAAGAAGAAAAACAAACAAACATACAAACAAACAAACAAACAACCCCAGACGAGCAAAAGACAAAACATACCCCAGAACCCCCCCCCCCAAAAAAAAAAAAAAAAAAAAAAAAAAAGCAAGCAAACAAACAAACAAAAAGAAAAAAAAAAAAAAAAGAAAATAAAACAAACCAAAAAACAACAACAACAACAAAAAAGCAGACAAAAACACCCATCCAAATAAACAAACAAAAAACAAAAAAAAAACATCAAACAAACAAATGAGAAAAAAAACAAAAAACCCCAAAAAACAAACAAACAAACAAACAAAAACAACAATTAAAAAAAAAAAAAAAAACCAGCACCGTTCCCCCCTTCACACGCACACACACACACACACACACACACACACACACACACACACACACACACACACACACATACATACACCAAAACAAAAAAACTAACAAGCGAAAAACCCAAACAAATCACCAACAAAGAACAAAGTAACAACTACAGCAATAAACCAACAGAGAAGGAAAAGAGAGAGAGAGAGAGAGAGAGAGTGAGAGATGGAGAGAGAGAGAAAAGAGAGAGGAGAGGAGAGAGGAGAGAAAGAGAGAGAGAGAGAGAGAGAGAGGAGAGAGAGAGAGAGAGAGAGAGAAGGACACACTATCAAGCTATCAGGTCTACCATAAAAAGATTTTTTTAAAATTTCCTCCTTTCCACTTGTTTCAACATTGCAGATTATTTACTAGCTTGCATAGATTACTCTTACTTCTTTGCATAATTAGTGTGCCTCTTTCCTGCCTCCCCCTCCCTCCACACATATACAGTGTGTGACTGTAGAATTTCTAGTCACAGTAAGACATACTTGAATTTTTTGTTGTTGTAAGGAATATCATTAGTGCTGGTAAATGTAAGTATGGTTGATTTTGCCGTATTAATCATGGTTGATTTACCTTATTAGTCAATTCCTAGGCATTCATGCATTAGATGGCTTTTTAGCTGTGTCTTGAACTGATTTTTGTTTTTGATACATTTTAAGCGTTTTGGGAGCTTGTTCCATAAGTCACTACCTGAGTACAAGAAGCTTGTTTTGTAAAGATTATTTCTTGGTCTCGGAAATGTTAGTAGATGATTATGTCTGTGTTCATTGATTTTGAAGCTATTGGTGATCTTTGGAGGGGCATTTCCATTGACAACTTTCCGGACAAATAGAGCTTTATTTAGATAAAGTCTGTTTTGGAAGGTTAGGATATTTGTTTTCTTATAATCGTTGATGGTTAGGGAGCTTGATTTTAGTAGAACAAGTTTCAGTGCTCTTTTATGTAATCTATGAATCAATTTTAAATTTGTATCACTGCAGCTGTCCCAAAGAGATGAAGCATAGTCAACTATAGGCAAAATATGGCCGCAAAAAAAGAGTTTGCGAGAGTGGTTATTCAGAAAATGTTTTATTTTTGATAACTGAAGTAGCTTGTAAGAAAGACGTTTTCCTAGCGCCATCACATGGTCAGTCCAAGTAAGATTTTTGTCAATAATTACACCCAGAATTCTGTGGGAGTCAACTTCTTCAATTACTCTTTTACCTATCAACAGAGGTTGGAATTAATCTTTCATTTTTTGTCTCTTTTGTCTTGCTAGTACATACATACACTTAGTTTTTCGCGTATTTAGGACATATGGTTTAGCTGAGTCCAAGTAACCAATCTGTCAATATTGTGTTGAAGTTTGATTGTAAGTCTGTGGGGGTCAGAATCACTACAATAGAGGGATGTGTCATCAGCAAACATTTCACAGCTACATTCTAGAAATTGGGGTAAGTCATTTACATAGATTGAAAATAGAAGTGGACCCAATATTGACCCTTGTGGTACTCCATGTTTACTAGGTACTAGTTCTGATGTTTGATTATTTGCAGTTACTAGCTGCTGCCTATTCGACAAAAAGCTTTTCAAAAGATTTATCATTTCTGGTGTTAGTTTATACAAGTGAAGTTTATGCAATAATAAGGAATGATTGATTACATCAAATGCTTTTTCAAAGTCAACAAAAAGAAGGCTTGTATATTTATTTTCATTGATATTGTGTAGGAGATTGTCTGTAATTTGTGTAAGAGTTGTGTGACAGGAATATTTTTTACGAAAACCTGACTGATCTTCATTTAATAGATTGTTGTTTACAAAGTAGGAATATACGGATTTTTGGATATGTTTTTCGAAGGGTTTAGATAAGACAGACAGAATTGAAATTGGTCTGTAATTTGAAGGACAAGCAGTATCACCTGATTTGTGGACTGGTTATGATTTTTGCCTTTTTAAATATGACAGGAAAGTTGTTTTTCTCTATGCACAAATTATACAAGTATGTCAGTGTTCCAGCTATAACTTGACCACAAAGCTTAATTATTCTTCCATCTAGATTGTCTAAACCACGTGTTCTGGAACTTTTTTGAAGAGACAGGCTTTCCAAGACGTCTGTGATTGTCATTGGCAGTAGTTTAAATGGGAATTTTATTTCTTTTGATTCGATATATTGTTCTAAGTAATGGAGATCATTTTCATTTGACTTGTCATTTGATATTACTTTGTCGGCAATGTTTGAACAAACACGCACATCCAGGGAGACTGGAACGCCAAGGTGGGCGGAGACGCACTGAAAGACTGGAGCAAATTCTGCGGTCCCTCCTGTAATGCGATCACCAATGAGCGAGGACTCCGACTACTGGAATTTGCCAGTTACAACGACACGGTGCTCGCCAATACCCTTGGAGAACACAAGGCATCCCGACGCTGGACATGGCATGCACCCAATGGGATCCATCACAACCAGGATTGACTACATCCTGGTGCAGAAACCGGTTTCGATCGGGCATCAACAGAGCCAAGACGAGGACTTTCCCAGGTGCCGACATGGGCAGCGATCATGACTTCGTGCTCCTGAACTTTGGGAGTCCGATTGAAGAAGATCAATAAGACAATAGAAACACCAGACTCAAGTTCAAACTGGACAGACTGAAGGACCCCACCATCGCTGAGTCCTTCCAAGCAACAATAGGAGGGAAATTCGCACCACTGCTGGCACTTGAAGAAGATGCCGAAACGATGACCCCCAAAGTTTTAACACAGTGATGATTGAGACAGCAAGCATATTCTTGGCAAACATCGCCGAAAACACAACCATGGGTCACAGATGAAATCTTGAATATGTGTGACAAAAGACAAGACACTGAAGAAGAGCAAGAACACTACAGGAGCAGTTGAGTACAGAGAAGTAAACAAGAAGATCAGGAGAGACATGAGGAAGACCAAGGAGGAATGGATAGAGAAACAATGTACAGAAATCGAAGAGAGCCTGACAAAGAATAATAGCAGAAGAGCATACCAGATTGTGAAAGAGCTCACCAAACAGAAACAGGCAAGAGTCAGTAACATCCAGGACAAAGAAGGAATTCCCTAACAGAAAAGAAGGAAATCGTTGGCAGATGGACGGAATACTGTTCCGAACTCTACAATCATCAGACGCTAGGCGACCCCAGCGTACTTGCAAGCCAAGCCTCATCGAATAAAGACAACTTCCCAATTCTACGCGAGGAAGTAGAAGTAGCAATTAGATCGCTGAAGAAAGGAAAATCAGCAGGAATCGACAACATCCCAGCAGAGCTGATCCAACACGGGGGAGAAGCAGTGACAGACAACCTTACAAGTATCTGCAACAAGATCTGGCAGACCGGAGAGTGGCTTACACCATGGACCCAATCACTCATCATCACTCTCCCCGAGAAAGGAAATCTCCAGCAGTGCCAAAACTACAGGACAATCAGCCTCATAAGTCATGCCAGTAAAGTCATGCTGAAAGTGATCCTGAACAGGCTGAAACCACAGGCAGAAGAGATCATCGCCGAAGAGCAGGCCGGTTTCCGCCCAAATAGATGCACCACAGAACAGATATTCAACCTGAGGTTTGTGTGAGAAATAAGCCAGCATCAACAAGACATCTTCCACGTCTTCATTGATTTTAAGAAGGCCTTCGATAGAGTATGGCATGACGCTCTGTGGGCCACCATAAACAAATTCAACATGGGCAAGAAGCTGATCCACACCATCAAGGAACTCTACTCAAAGGCCACCAGTGCAGTACTCGTACAGGGCACGGTAGGGGAATGGTTCCGTACCTCAGTTGGCGTCCGACAGGGATGTCTGCTGTCGCCGACACTGTTTAACATTTTCCTCGAACGCATCATGACTGACGCCTTGGAAGACCACACAGGCACAGTCAGCATTGGAGGGCGAACAATCACCAACCCAGGTTTGCCGATGACATTGACGGTTTTGCAGGGAATGAAGAGGAACTGGCCAACCTAGAGAAGCAACTGGACGAAATACCTCACGATACGGCATTGAAATCAGCGCCGAGAAAACCAAGCTCATGACAAAACAGTGCCCAGCCAATCACCACCAGAATCCTCTCAGCGGAAAAGAACTGGAGATAGTTGACCATTTCAAGTACCTTGGAGCCATCATAAGTGAGGAGGGATCGAGACCGAAATCCTAGCAAGAGCGGCACAAACAGCAGCAGCAATGGGAAGACTGAAGACCATATGGAGAGACAGAAACATCCCTCTCGGGAAACCCAAAGGTAAAGTTACTAAACGCGCTAGTCACCTCAATCATGCTTTACGCATGTGAGGCATGGACACTGAACGCAGACCTACAAAGGAGGATTCAAGCAGTAGAAATGAGATGCCTCAGAAGGCTCCTTGACATCTCATACAAGGACCATGTCACCAACAATGAAGTCCGCAGAATGATCACTCAACAAGTGCGGGACTATGAAGACCTACTGACCACGGCGAAAAAGAGGAAACTCAGATGGAATGGGCACGTAACACGCTCAGAAGGACTTGCAAAGACCATCCTGCAAGGAACAGTCCAGGGGAAGAGAAGACGGGGCAGACAGAGGAGAAAGTGGGCCGACAACATCCGTGATTGGACAGGGGAGGACTTCAGTGTCACCCAGGCACTCGCCCACGACCGTGCTAAGTGGAGCCAGCTGGTCCACCGTTCGTCCACCATGCAGCGCCCCTACGACCCTGGCGGGTTACGGGACCAGTGAACAGTGAACAGTGATACAATTAGGCAACACAACAAACAATTCATTCACTCTAGCAATCTTATTCTGAACTCGCACAATTTTAGCAAACCCACAATACAAAGTTTCAAAAGGAGACTAATAATTAATGCAAAATTATATCTCTACAACGCGCTTTTCGAAAGAGTAGGCTATTGTGTGCCGGTGGAAACAGGTGACAAAATTTACAAAACCGCATACACACGGGGACTGGATGTAAAAAGCACATGAGTGCTTATTCCATTATCCTCGATATAAAAGAATAACTAAATAAATAAATAAATAAAACACTAGCTGAAATGCATACGCCCATATCCAATCCAAACATGCACGTGCGCCTCAGGAAGCAGTGCCGTCATGCCTGCCCTAAGCTTGCACCGTGCACACCCAGTCCAGCCTGCAGAGCACTGCGTTTGTGCCCCCCCCCCCCCCCCCCAGACAGGCACACACACACACACACACACACACCGCACATATGAAAAACACAGACACACAGAACACACACACACACACACAAACACACACACCTCACATATGAAAAGTACAGACAGACACACAGAACACACACACACGGCACATATGAAAAGTACAGACACACACACACACACACACACACACACACCACACACACACACACACACACACACACACACACACACACGGCACATATGAAAATCGCAGACACACACACAGCGTACCAAAAAAACCCACATAGACAGACAGACAGACAGGCACACGCACGTAGGCACGCACGCACGCGCATATAGACGCTTATGATCCTCTAACGCAGAGAGATGGAAGCATGCACTCTGGCAGCAGACTGATATGGCATTGATATGCACATGTAAATGCGCACAAATGTGCGTGTATGCACAGGCAGAGAAAGGGATTGAAAAAGAGTATGCAAACCTATTGATATGATCAGCATTTCTAGAACTACTAGTAGAAGTACTAGTAATAAAGCAAAACCTCAACAGAGAACAAAACCCAAAAGAACAAAACCCAAAAGAACAAAACCCAAACTTACCCCTTTCTGTGATAGAAAGTTGATGTCTCGGAAGACGGGATGAAAATGCAGTGCTTCCTGGTACTGTCTCAGAAACTGGATGTTTTGATAAAGTGTGTAAACTATTTTATTAGAGACCAACGGTACTTCCCTTTCCCACAGCCTCCCGATAGACATGTTAAAATAATCTCACGATGGTCATAAACAAGCCCAGCTATGCCCCTGTGTTAGCACTTCTCCCATGACAGTGGGAGAACACCTCCTCCTCCAGACCTGTCTATCCAACACACCCAAACCTGAGGACTGGCCGATATCTGGCCTACTGACAAACCTGCCGATGAGGGACAAACTCTTCGGACCCCTGGAGGGAGGAGGGCCTTCAGCGTACCACGGCAGCATTTGTCAGGGCCTCAGGAGTTGCTGTCTGAGCGTTCGACGACGACAAAGAAGTTCCAGAGGATTTTCTCCTGGAGTTACCATTAGTACTGACTCAACGTCCTTCGGGGTAGACTGTAAACCGTGGTCCCGTGTGTCAATGCATGCAGAACGTCTTGCGCGCACGTTAAGATCCGCCCGCCTTTCAGAGGAGCAGGCCTATGCTGTGCTGTGCTGTGCTGTGCTGTGCTATGCTGTGCTGTGTTGTGCTATGCTACGCTATGCTATGTTACGCTATGCTACGCTATGCTATGTTACGCTATGCTATGTTATGCTATGTTACGCTATGCTATGCTATGCTATGTTACGTTACGCTACGCTATGCTATGTTACGCTATGCTATGCTATGCTATGTTACGCTACGCTATGCTATGTTACGCTATGCTATGTTACGCTATGCTATGCTACGCTATGCTATGTTACGCTATGCTATGTTACGCTATGCTATGTTACGCTATGCTATGTTACGCTATGCTATGCTATGCAATGTTACGCTACGCTACACTACACTACACTACACTACACTGCAATACGCTACGCTACTCTACACTACACTACACTACACTACACTACACTACACTGCAATACGCTACGCTACTCTACGGTCAGCTACACACCTGTAGTGAAGTTCAGAGGGGTTTTGTCACTCTGGACAAGCAAGCCCTTGTCACTCCTGACGTCGTCGCTGTAGTCGGTGACGAGGTAGATGGTGTAGGAGGTAGCCGCACTCAGCCCCGTCAGCGAAAACTCCCGGGCGTCCCTGTGCACGGCGTGTTTGACGTCATTCACAATTACCCACACTCCTGTGCGCCGGAAGCAAGATGGCGGGAAGGACCAGGTGAGAGTCACACTGCTCTGCGTGACGTCACTGACCGTGACGTTCTGGGGAGGGAAGTCTGGTGAGAGAAGGAAGGAATGATGGAGTGAAGGAAGGAATGATGGAGTGAAGGAATGATGGAGTGAAGGAAGGAATGATGGAGTGAAGGAAGGATGGAGTGAAGGAAGGAATGATGGAGTGAAGGAAGGAATGATGGAGTGAAGGAAGGAATGATGGAGTGAAGGAATGATGGAGTGAAGGAATGATGGAGTGAGGAAGGAATGATGGAGTGAAGGAAGGAATGATGGAGTGAAGGAATGATGGAGTGAAGGAAGGAATGATGGAGTGAAGGAAGGAATGATGGAGTGAAGGAAGGAATGATGGAGTGAAGGAAGGAATGATGGAGTGAAGGAAGGAATGATGGAGTGAAGGAAGGAATGATGGAGTGAAGGAATGATGGAGTGAAGGAAGGAAGGAGTGAAGGAAGGAATGATGGAGTGAAGGAAGGAATGATGGAGTGAAGGAAGGAATGATGGAGTGAAGGAAGGAATGATGGAGTGAAGGAAGGAATGATGGAGTGAAGGAATGATGGAGTGAAGGAAGGAATGATGGAGTGAAGGAATGATGGAGTGAAGGAAGGAATGATGGAGTGAAGGAATGATGGAGTGAAGGAAGGAATGATGGAGTGAAGGAAGGAATTATGGAGTGAAGGAAGGAATTATGGAGTGAAGGAATGATGGAGTGAAGGAAGGAATGATGGAGTGAAGGAAGGAATGATGGAGTGAAGGAAGGAATGATGGAGTGAAGGAATGATGGAGTGAAGGAAGGAATGATGGAGTGAAGGAAGGAATGATGGAGTGAAGGAAGGAATGATGGAGTGAAGGAATGATGGAGTGAAGGAGTGATGGAGTGAGGGAAGGATGGAGTGAAGGAATGATGGAGTGAAGGAAGGAATGATGGAGTGAAGGAATGATGGAGTGAAGGAAGGAAGGATGGAGTGAAGGAAGAAATGATGGAGTGAAGGAATGATGGAGTGAAGGAAGGAATGATGGAGTGAAGGAAGGAATGATGGAGTGAAGGAAGGATGGAGTGAAGGAAGGAATGATGGAGTGAAGGAATGATGGAGTGAAGGAAGGAATGATGGAGTGAAGGAAGGAATGATGGAGTGAAGGAAGGAATGATGGAGTGAAGGAATGATGGAGTGAAGGAATGATGGATGTGAAGGAAGGAATGATGGAGTGAAGGAAGGAAGGATGGAGTGAAGGAAGGATGGAAAAAGGAAGGAAGAAGGAAGATGATGGAGTAAAGGAATGATGGGAGTGGAATGGAAGATGAGAGTGAAGGAAGGAATGATGGAGTGAAGGAATGATGGAGGAAGGAATGATGGAGTGAAGGATGATGGAGTGAGGAAGGAATGATGGAGTGAAGGAATGATGGAGTGAAGGAAGGAATGATGGAGTGAAGAAGGAAGGATGGTGAAGGAAGGTGGAAAAGGAAGGAATGATGGAATGAGGAAAGATGAGTAAGGAATGGAATGATGGTATGAAGGAAGGAAGAAGGAAGGAAGGAAAGAAGGAAGGAAAGAAGAAGGAAGAAGGAAGGAAAGAAGGACGAAAGAAAGGGAAAGAATGATGGAAGGAAAGACGGAATGTAAGAAGGAAGTAAGGAAAGAGGAAGAAAAGAAAATTAATGAGGGAAAGGAAAGGACGGAAGGAAGGAAGGAAGGAAGGAAGGAATGTGTTTGTTGAGGAAGAGGAAGAAACACACATCGTGACTCTTTTCACATCCATCCCTCAGTCCAGTAACATTCACGATTGAAATGAAAATCAAACAAATAAACAAAGACTGCAAAGAAAATCGATAACGCTGCAAAATCAATGCAAAAAACCATGTCAATGATTATAGTAATCAGCAAAAAAAAAAAAGGTCAAAAAAGGAAAGAACTAAAAAAACACCCAGCTGCTATGGCGCAGCAGTTAGCGCCTCGGGGTATGGACTGCAAGGTCGCAGGTTCGAGTCTCATTAGACATAGGGGTTTTTCGGATTCCACCCAACAGCTACACAGAAGAGTGTGCTGTGGGCTCAGCGGCAAGACTGGGACCACACAGTCGAGCTTCATCCACTTGACGGACACGATTTTAAGAGTGTTGCTCAAATGACCTGACCAGCACTGCAGGTGTCTGTATCTCTCAGGCCCGGTTGAAGCGGGGAAATAGTAATTGTCATAGGGAAACGTCGAGTGCAGCCTGTCAAGTAGTCTCAAATACGCGCATTTCCATAGCAGCATCAGCACATCATATCATCATCTTCATCATCACTGATCATCATCCAATTAAAACAAGAAGCCTCTGACTCTGTGGCCCCAGTTGCTCTGGTCTCATGGTGGCCTCAGATTGGGTTTCTCCATACACTTCTGTGCCGGTGGTGAGTTTGTGTCAAGGCCTTTGAGGTTGGAGGTTCAGGGGGGACGGTCGTTGGAGGGACGCTGTGGTGGTCACCATCCCGGGTGGACAACTCACTCAGTCTGGCTCCGCGACTGAGCAAATACTGTCGTTAGTAGGGGGCTTAGTAGGTGGTGTCCTGCGTGTGTTAGCTCAGAACAGGCACCACTGAGCACCACCAAAGTGACCCAGCAGCAGTGCAGGGCCCCTCTGGCTGGTGGCCCACGGCGGCCTGACATTGACAGATTCTCTGTGGACTTCTGACCTGAAGAATCTGGGTGTGGCTGGGGCAGAGAGGCTGGAATGAGCGGCGTGGGAACAGCAGGACAGGAAGGTCACATACATGAGACTTCCAAAAAACCAGAGAAAACATGAACATCTTAGAGGAGAGAGAGAGAGAGAGAGAGAGAGAGAGAGAGAGAGAGAGAGAGAGAGAGAGAGAGAGAGACAGACAGACAGACAGACAGACAGATAGAGAGACAGGCGGACAGATAGACACAGACAGACACAGAGACAGAGACAGACGGACAGACAGACAGAGACGGGGACAGAACAGAGAAGGAAAGGCCGTATCCTCTTGGCCCAATGCCCGTCACGTCCTACAAGCAGACTGAGCCAAGCCAGCCAACTCAAGCCAAAGCCCAGCCAGGCCAAGCCAGGACAAACCAGGCCAGACAAGGCTAAACTAGGCCAATACAGGCCACTCCAGGCCAGGAAATGCAAAACCAGGCCAATCATGGCCACTCACGGCCACACCAGGCCAATCCAGGCCAGGCAAGGCCAAACCAGGCCAAACCAGGCCAAACACTGCCGAGCCGAGCCAGGCCAAGCCATTCCAAACCAGACCAGGCCAGGCCAGCCAAGCCAGACCAATCCATTTCAATCCAATCCAAACCTAGCCAGTGCAAGCCAGGCTTACAGACCGAGAGACAGAGAGACAGAGAGACAGAGAGACAGAGACAGAGAGACAGAGAGATGAGAGACAGAAAGACAGAGACAGAGAGACAGAGACAGAGAGACAGAGAGACAGAGAGACAGACAGAAAGACAGAAAGACTGAGTAGACTGAGAGACAGAGAGACAGAGAGACAGACTGAGAGACAG
>JAQIHA010000455.1:0-14096 GCA_028751875.1 Rapana venosa | reverse complement strand
TTTTAAAAATTGATGAAATAATCAATAATAAAAATGTGTTTGTTGTGAGAGGGGAAGTTTTTTGGTGTGTGTGTGTGTGTGTGTGTGTGTGTGTGTGTGTGTGTGTGAAGTGATGTTGGTTTTTTTAAAAGCCCTGGTTGTTTTTTTTTCAGGGTGTAAATTATTTGTTGCTGTTATTTCCGGTGATTTGGTTTTTCTTATTTTTCCAAAAGGGGTGAAAAGATTTTTCAAAAAATTTCTGGGCCAATAGTTAAAGTTTGTGGGAACTAAAGTAAACAGTTTGTGAAAATTCACTTGGGGGAATCAGGGCCCCAAATTTTTGAAAAAAATTTTTCCTTTCCCTTTTTTTTCCCGGGTTTTTCTCCGCCTTCTGTTTTTTGGGAAAAAAAGGCCTTGGGGGTTATAACCCCATTAGAAAAACCCACTGTGCCCCTTTTAAAAATAATTTATTGAAAACCTTTGAAAAGTAACAAAACCCAAAAAATTTTTTGAGAAGGGGGTTTTGTTTTTTGGGGGTTGTTTTTGGGGGGTTTTTTTGTTTGTTTTTGTGGCCTTTTGTTGGGTGTTGTTTGTCGGTAGTTTGTTAGTTTTCTTTATTTTTTCTCCTTTTTCCCTCCCTTTTTTCTTTTAATTCCATAAAAAAAGGGATGAAAAATTTAATTTCATTTTGATTGGTCTGGATAAAAAGCCTGTTGTGGTCCTTATTTTAAAAAAAGTGCAAATTAAAACCCAGAAAATTTAACTCCAACTTTAAAAAAACCCAAAAACTCTGCGGGAGAAAAAAAAATATTTTGGGGAAAAAAAAATTGAAAACCCCTTGGGGTTTCCCTAAAAAATATTTAGGGGAGTTAAGGGAATAAACACAAAAATGGGGTTCTTTCATCTGTTGTTTTTTGTTAACCTTTTTAAAATTTTTGGCTTGGGCAATTTTTTAAAATTTCGGGTTTTTCTTTAAGTTCTGTTAATCTTTTTTTTTTGTTTTTCCCTTTTATTTAAATTTTGTCCAATTTTTGAGTTGTAAACGCACTTTTGGTGGGGTTTTTCAAGACCTTTTGGGCTTTTCTTTTTTTCCAAAAAAAATGAATTGTTTTTCATACATTCAAACCCCCCCACCTTTAAAAATTGGCTTTTTGCTAAATTTGTATAAAAGCCCCCCCCCCCCCGATTTCAAACAAAATAGGGGAAATAAAATAAAAAAAAACATTTTGACTTTTTTTTGTTTTAAAATGGCCCCCCCTTTTTTTGTACGGGGAAAATTAAATTTTCTTTTTTTAATTTGTTGGCATTTTTTTTTTAAATTTTGTTTTTGGGTTAAAATTGCCCCAAAAAAAAAAAAAAAAAAAAAAAAAAGAAAAAAAAAAGAAAAAAATTTAAAAAGATAAGGGAAAAAAAAAAAAAAAAAAAAAAAAAAAAAAAAAAAAAATTTAAAAAAAAAATTTTCAAAATTCTTTTGAATTAAATTTTTTTTATAATTGTATGATTTTTTATCTAAATTTACATTTTTTTTTTTTGTTATTTCCCCCCAAAATTTTGGGGTTTTGAGGCTTTTTTTGAATATTGAAAATTATAACTTTTTTTAAAAAATTTGTGGCCTTTACTTTTTTTTTTTTTTTAACCTATCTTTATTTTTCCATAATTTATTTCGGTTAATTCAAAACTACCGACAGTTCACTACACATATGCAATACAAGCATTTGTGAAACCGACAGAAAAGAAAAAATTCTGAACAAAAATATAGCCTTTCCGTCACCCATTGAGCTTGATATTGACTTTTTTATTCATAAACATATTAAAAAATTTTTTAAAACCCCAAAATTAAACAAAAAATAAATACCCTCCCTTTTTACATCTTTTCCCCCCCAACATTTCTTATGTAATGATTAAAAAACACAGCCCAAACAATCTTTTTACAAAAGAATAAAAACAATTTTAAAATAATAAAAGGGAAAAAAGAAAAAACCTTTCTCTTCTTTGTTTTTTTCAGCTAACCCGGTTTTTAAAAAATTTCCTTGACTGAGTCCCAAAGGGGTTTACCAAAAAAAAAAGGTTTTGTGTTGCAATTTTTTTTTTTGTTTACCCACCATTGTGATAGCTGCATGCCAAATTTGGGGATGAAGTCTAAATTCAAATATTTGTTTTTCTTCCCCTTGGTATTCGCTTTAAAAATTGTTGTCATTCATTCTCCTAGCCACAATGGCCAACACCTTAAAAGGTTTGGAACAGGTTTTGTCTGCACTAGATAAGCTGTAACCCTTTCCGCCCAAAGAACTTTGATTTAGAGTGGTTGGAAGAAATTTAAGGGAGTGAAGTCCGCAGTGAGATAACGCGGGAAACAATTCTCAGTGGGTATTTGGGTGAATCCTCCCCCTGGTGGTGCTATCAGAAGCCAAAGGCTCTAACCACTAAAACCCCTCCCCTTCCCCTAAAAAAAAAACCCCTTTTTTCTTTAAAAATTTAAATACTAACAGAAAAGGCATTCTTTTTTTTTTGGTTTCTGTAAGTAGGTTTTTCAGCTTCTAAACACATTTTTTCAACATTGTTCTCTTCTCTCTTTGTTTTAAAAATCGCTCAGGTTGATCCTTCTGTGTTGTGTGGTGTGTGGTGCGTGTGTGTGTGTGGTTTTGTGTTTGTTGTGTGTGTTGTGGGGTTTTTTTGGTGTGTGTGTGTTTTTGTGTACTGAGACAGAGACAGTGACATACAGAAAAAGATAGAGGTGCAGACATAAGGGAAAACCCATGGACGGGAAAAAATTTTTAGAGAGCCATACCACAAAAAAAGCAAAGTCAGGCAAACTCAAACAACACAAAATATTTTTTAAAAAAAAAAAACATTATAAGGGAGAATAGAGGAGCGAGCGAGCGGCGGAGAGAGGAGAGAAGAGAGAGAGAGAGAAGAAGAGAAGGGAGAGAGAGAGAAGAACGACGCGACGACGACAGACAGACAAACACAAAATGGAAAAGGAAAACAGGAGAGAGAGAGAGAGGGAGAGAAGAAAAGAGGGGAAGAAAAGAGAGAGAGAGAGAGAGAAGAGAGAGAGAGAGAGAGAGAGAGAGAGGGGAAGAATAAGCAAAAATTTTGATCTTATGCAAGGAAATCAGACAATAACGTAAAAAAGAACTGTACGTGAGTAAGTATATCTGTGAAGTAAAAAACAGAAATGAGAAGAAATGCCTTGTATACCCCGAAAAAAATGGCCTGATCTGCATTTGCTTTGCATTCTTCTGTGCCATTTATTGGCAAGGCCATGATCCCAAGATACCAGAGGCCTTACACTATTTGGATACCCTTTTTGTATTGAAGACGTTCTTCTTCTTCTTCAAGTGCCCAGTTGGTCCTCAACATCGATGATCATGGCTCTCCATTCTTCCCTTTTCTCGTCCCTCTCATGAGCTCATTTTTGGTCCCCTCTTTATTCGTTCGAATTTGTTTAAGATGTCGTGAATTTGTGCTTTGTTTTTTCCTTCTCTTGTTTCCCAGATTTTGCCCCATAACAGTTTTTCAGTCCGTCAGCCCTGATTATATGGCCAAAAAATTTGAGCTGTCTTTTTTTTGGGTGTTGAAAAGGGTTCTTGCCCCAGCCATTTCCATTACTTCTGCATTTTTTTTTTCTTTTTGTCCATGAACTTTCATGATTCTCTGGAGAACCCTTTCCCCCCAACTGCTTCAGTCGCTTTTTTGGTCCTTGGCTAGGGTCCAGCACTCACACCCTTTACAGAAGAATGGCCCATACTTAGGCTCTCAAAACATGGATTTTGTTTTGGGGCCCCTTATTCATGTTGGGAAAAATTTTATTTATGTTGTTAAAAGTTGCCTTGATTGACATTTTTTGATTTCTGTTTTACTTTTTCCCGCCCGGGGTGATAGTACCCAAGGTTTTTAAAAGGTTTTACTTTTTGGTTCTTCCCCTTTTAAACAGGCTTGTTGCATTGTGGATAACAGTTTTTTCGAGATCCCCCATGCATTCTGTCTTTTGCTTTAAAAGCTGAAACCTTTCTTTTCGTTCCTTTTGTTACTTTTGTTAAAATCTTTTGCAGTTTTTTTTTCAAGTCGGCGATAAGGACTGTATCATTGATACTGGTTTGTTGATGTTGTGGCCACCTACACAAATTCTAGATTCTAAATTTTGTAAAATTTGTTTACTTATACATTTTAAAAAAATCAGGCGAGAACCCTCGCCCTGCCCCCCAACCCCGCAGATTGGTTTTATATTGATGATGTCATTTTCGACTAAAAAAGGCGCCCCCTGTTCCCAATATTTTTCTGGGGGACTCAAAATCTTTCCCGTCGATGTATAGCCCTCCCAGAATACGAAAAAATTCGGATTTTCGTATTTTTCAAACGCTTTTGGTGTCAATGACAGAGGTACGGGGTCTTTCTGGACTAAAGAACTTTCCATGAAGTTTCAATGCGAAATTGCTTTCTGGTGTTTTTGTCTGCCATGAACCCAAATTTGCGTTTTGATATTTCTGGGAGTATTTTATTTCTCATTTCTTTTCATGAGTATTGAAAAAAAAAACTTTGGTGAGGTGCTCATCAGGCTGATTGTTCGATGTTGGTCACATTCAGTTTGTACCCGTTTCTTAAGGATCGCAATGTAGATGGACTTTTCAATCTGTCGGGATCTTCCTGTGTCATATTATTGTTTAGTTTTTGTGACTCCCTTAATTCCCACTTCATCGGGTTTTATCAATTCAGAGGGGTATCATCAGGTCCGGGGTTTTTTACCATTTTTTCATCTTGCGAGGCATGTTCACTTCGTTTTTCCATGTTATGTCCCCACTTCGTGCTAAAATGAGGAGGTGGACCTCGTCTTCGTGGTATAACTCTTCGATGTTTTTTGACCACCTTTTAAGAAAATCTTTTTTTTTCATGGTATATCTCCATCTCTGACTTTATACAACTTTTTGCAGATGATTTTTTTTTCCTGTCAATCTTTTATTTTTTCATGCCAAAGTTTGCTATCAAAATTTGTTTCTTTTCAATTTCCTTGCACTGCATATGTCATTTTTCCCTTGGGCTTATTACTTTTTTTTTTTAACCAGTTTGTCAAGTTCTTTTACTTCTTTTCATTTTCTTTTCCCCTTTTCCTTTTTTTCCATTAGGTTTAAAATCTCGGAGCTCATCCACTTTTTATGTTCCTTTCCCTATTTATGTTTTGGATATATACTTTTGCTGCCTCGCTGTGCTATCTTTCATCATCTGCCCTTTTTCCCCTTAAAATGGGGATTATCTAGGCCTCGAATTTGTTTCCCCAAATTAAACTCAAGCCCTTTACCCGAACAGCATCATGAGCCATTTAAGCATCTTTTAGGGTTTTTGGCAATACATAGATAGATGTAAATGATAGATAGATAGAAAGATAGATAGATAGATTGATGATTAAAAGATAAAAAAATATTATATATTAATAATTTTATATATATATATATGAAAGATGATAGATGGATAGATAGATAACCCCGAAAGATAGATAGATGGTAGGTGGTAGATAATAGATATATGAAACCATAGTTGTAATTTAAAAAACATATTAATAGCTAGGTAGGTTGATAATTGGGTACTAGCTTGGTATTAGATATAAAGTAGATTGATAGAAAAATGATTGATAAGTAGGTAGATCGATAAAAAATTTGCTAGTAGTTAATAGAAAAATAGATAGATAAAATGAGATAGATAGATAGTAGGTAGATAATATTTGGGAAATAGATAGATAGATAGATAGATAGTAGATAGTGAAATAGATAGATGATAGATAGATAATAGATTGTAGATAGAAGATAATAATGATAGCCTATTCTCAGGAAAACATTAGATTTCACATTTTTAGTGCGGAAAATCATAAAATATACCCCACAGACTTGTCTGCCCTTCCATTGGCAAAAGGAAATCAGAACTGGGTCTTTCATTGCATCTTGTCCACAACACTGGGGGCAGGGGCCCCAAGCAGTTTTGCTTCTTAAAAAATCTTTTGCGGACCAGACTAGCATTTGTATTTGGCGATGACTAACAACTGTATAGGCATGTGTCTGTGAAAAATGGCAGGTTTTGGGGGAATCAGGACAAATGTTTAAGGGGGGGAAAACGTTTTTTCTTCTCTGCTGGTTTCTTTGCCCGGCTGTTTCTCTTTCGCCGCCTGCCTGCCCTCTCTGTGTCAGGCCTTGGGTCTATAACCTTAGTCAATGAGGGCCATCCCTTTACATGTGTCCCCCTTTAAAAGTAATTTACTCTGAAAATCCTTTTCAGAAAGCATAATTCATTACACTAATGTGTGTGTCTGTGAGAGGGAAATGTGTGTGTGTGTTGTGTTTTGGGGTTTTTGGGGGTGTTGTGTGTGTGTGGTTGTGCGCGCGTTGTGTGTGGTGGTTTTTTTTGTGTGGTGTGCAGGTGGTTGTGTTGTAGTGTGTTTCTGTTAGATTTTTTCTTTGCTGGATTCTTGTGTAATCCTCCTACCTCAAAAGGGATAAAATAAATTTAAACTTTTTTTCAAAATTGGTCAATAGAGATATAAAAGCACTGTATGAAAATCAAGTTTTTGTGATTACTCAGCATTGGGGAGAAAGCAATATGAACCCCAGTGAAAATAATATCAAAAAATCCAACATCAAGTTTAAAAATACCAAAGCTTCATGAACAAAGGAGGTAAAAAAAGGTCATGTGAGGTTATCAAAAAAAAATTAGAAAAAAGCCACTGTGGTTCCTATGGATTTAAATAATTTATGTGGGAGCTTAACTGGTACGTAAATACAAAAACCATAGAAAAATGCTATTGCATCAATACAAACAACTTTTTGTACTTCTTGTTGGACTATTTAAAAGTCTTGTTTTTGCTGGGACACTTTTTTTATGAATGGTGTTGTTTTTCTGTTACACTTCTGTTGAACTCTCTTTTTATTTGTTTCTTCCTTCTTTCCATTCTCAAAAACCCTTTGTCCCCTTTTTTAGTTGTACACGTTTTTACTGTGAGTGGTCGTGGTATACAAGATCCCCGTGTTGGGGTTTTTTTCTTTCTTTTAAAAAAAGTGCAAATCGATTTCATGACTACGTTCTGTAACTCCTAACCCTTTATAACCCACTCTGGCTGTTTGTCCTAATATTTTAATCAAAATGCCCCCCCCCCCTCCCCCATTTCTAACAAAAGATGAGTGGAAATAAAAAAAACAACAAACAGTTTGTCTCTTTTTTCGTGTTGTTATGTAATGTGACCCATTTTGTGACATGGGCTAATGCACATTTCTGGTTTTCTTAAATATCTGTCCTCCGGTCATTGTTTATTATGAAAAATTGTGTCATATTGGTGTCAAAAATTTTTACCAATGAAAAAAGAAGTTTGTGGTGAAAAACCCGACAAATTGTCGATTCACCCTTATATGCAATCAGCAATTCTCGACAAAAAATTTGATTTTATCCTTGACATTTCATTCACAATCTACATAGAAAATTTTTTGGAACTAAGGAAAGTCTGTAATGGGAAGCCCCGCAGTATATAGTGCCCTTTTTAAAAATGGTTTTTAATGATTGGGAAAAAAAGCTGTCAGGTTCAGACTTATTGAATATTGAAATTTTGGCAATCAAAAATTACTTTGTGCATTTTAAATTTTTTATAACTTGTAGGCATTTTTTAATCTAAATTTCATTTTTTTTTTTTTGTTATATTTACAATCTCCTTTTTTTATTTAAATTTTGTTTTTGTAGTTTATTGATTTGATTGATACTTCTGTAATATTTATACTTTTTTTTTCTCAAGCAATGTTGTGGGGCACGTGGTGGCTTTTTGATATTTGATTTTATTGAACCATCATTGATAGGTTCTCCATAATATTATTTCAGGGTTTAATTTTTAAATACTACCACTAGGTTCCCTTTCACATATGCAATACAAGCATTTGTGAAAACCCAAAATAAAAAAAAAATTTCCTTAACCAATAAAATAGCCCTTTTTCGTCACCATTAGCTCTGATATTGCATTTTTTTCATAAACATATTAAAAAAATTTTTTTAAACCCCCTAAAAAACAAAAAAAATAAATACCCTGCTTTTTACATATTTCCCCCAACAATTCTTCTGTAATGATTAAGAAAAAACTAGGCCCAAATAAACTTTGTTTTTCAAGGAAGAATAAGAACGGGTTAAATAAAAAGAAAGGGGAAAAAAAGAATAAACCTTTCTCTTCCCCTTTTTTCTTTTTTCAGATACAGCCCGGCTTTTAATAAAATTTCCCTTTACTGGTACAAGGTTTACCGAAAAAAGAGTTTGTGTATGCAAATTTTTTTACCCCCCATTGTGATAGCGCATGCCAAAAATTTTTGGGGAAAGAAGTCTAAATTTGAAATATTTTGATTTTTTTGCTTGGTATTTCGCTTTATTTGTTGTCATTTATTCCTCCTCCCCCCACAAGGCCTACCCCTCTGAAAGGGAACAGGTTTTGATGCTTCACTAGATAAGCTGTAAGCCTTTTGACAAAGAAATTTGATTAGAGCCTGGTTGGAAGCAAATTTAAGGGTGGAAATCTGCAGTGAGGATAAAAGCAGGGGGCAAGTCCTCATGGGGGTATTGGGGTGATCCCCGACCCCTGAGTGGTGTTATCAGAAGCCCAAAAGGCCTAACCATACACCCCCCCCCTTCCCTGAAAAATCCCCCTTTTCATTGAAAATTAATTTTTTAACCCAAAAAAGGGGTTCTTTTTTTTTGGTTCTGTAAGTCAGGTTTTCAGCTTCAAAAACCCCTTTTTAAACTTTTCTCTTTCTTTGTGTCTATAACTCTGTCTCGTGTTGTCGTGTGTGGTGGTGTGTGTGTGTGGTGTGTGTGTGTGTGTGTGTGTGTTTTGTGTACTGAGACGAGACAGTGAAAAACAGAAAAGAAGGGTGCAGACATACGAAGACCATGGCAAGGGAAATATTTAAGAGACATACCCAAAAAACTAGCAAAAGTCAGGCAAATCAAACACACACAGAAATTTTTTTTTTTTTTTAAAAAAATTAAAGGAGAGATAGAGCGACGGCGAGCGGGCGAGAGGGGAGAGGAGAAGAGAGACACAACGACCCCACAGACAGACAAACACCCAAACATGGAAAAAGGGAAAAACAGAGAGAGAGAATGAAGAGAAGAGAGAGAGAGGAAAAAGAGAGAGAGAGGGAGGAGAGAGAGAGGTAAGCATAAAACTGCTCTTATCAAGGACAATCAGACAAAATGTCAAAAGAAATGTACGTGAGTCAAGTAAATTTGTAAGTAAAAAAAAGAGAAGAAAAAGCCTTGCCTGATACCCCAAAAAAAAATGGCCTGATCTGCATTTGCTTTGATTCATTCTGTGCCATTTATTGGCAAGGCCATGATACCCGATATCCAGAGGCCATTTCACATTTGGGTCCCTTTTGTATTGAAAAGTTTTCTTTCTTTTTAAGTGTCCCGGTTGGTCCTGCAGCTCGATGATCTGGTCCCATTCTTCCTGTTTGTCCCCCTCATGACTCTGATGGTGCCCCTTTATTCGTTTCGAATTTGTTAAGATGTTGTAATTTGTGCGCTGTCTTCCTTGCTTTGTTTCCACGATTTTTTCACCCCTAACAGTTTTTTTTTAGTCCGTCACCCCGATTAATGGGCCCAAAAATTTGAGCTGTCTTTCTCTGATGGTGTTGGAAGGGATCTCTTGACCCAGCCATTTCCCTTATTTGCATTTGTTTTTTTTTTTTTTTTTTTTGTCCAGAGATTTAGATTTCTGGATGAAACCCCTTTCCACTGCTTCTATCGCTGTTCGTGTCCTTGGAGGGTCCACACTCACATCTTTGAAGAATGGACCATACGTAGGCTCTAAAACATGGAATCTTTGTCTTGAGGTTTTTCAGGGGGTAAAAAAAGATTTCATGTTGTTAAAAGTTCCCTTAGATTGACCGATTTTTTATTTCTGTGCACTTTGCCCGTCGGGGGGATATTTCAACCCAAGGGATTTAAAAATGTTTACTTGCTGGTTTTTCCTTTAAGGGGTTGTTTCATTGTGGGATAACAGCTTTTTGAGATCACCCTCATTCTGTCTTCTTTTCATTAAACTGTAATCCCTTTTTTTTCGTTCCCTCTGTTAGTTGTTTAAAATTTTTGCGTTTTTTTTAAGTCGGGTAAGGATGTATCATCTGTATTCAGGTTGTTTATGTTGTGGCCCCCTAACTAATTCCCCCAGATTCTCAATATTTTGGAATTGTTTCATATATGCATTAAAAAAATCAGGGAGAACAACCCGCCCTGCCCCACACCCCTCAGATTGGTCTATATTTTACTGTGTCATTTTTGCTCTAAGGGGGGCCTCCTGTTCAAATTTTATTTTTTGAGGATGAAAATCTTTCCCCCGATGTATAGCCCTGCCCCCCCCCCCCCCCCCCCCCCCCCCTTTTTCCCCTTTAGGCAATGAACAAGGGCAGGTCTTTCCCTGGGGACCTCAATGAATCTTTCCCTGAGAGTTTTCAAAGCGAAGATTGATTTTGGGCCTTTGTCGCCAGAATCCAAATTTCGTTTCTGTATTTCTGGGGGTTTTTTTTATTTTTATGATATCGTTTAAAAAAATTTGGGGGGGTTTCGGTATTTTGAGGGCACCAGTGACCCAGTTTTTTAGGCGCTGTAGATTTTGGTTCTCATATCTGCGGAATTTCCCGGTCTTTAATTTTTGTATTTTGTGACTTTTTTTTTTTGGGGTGTTAAAATTCGTGGTTACGGTCCCCGGGCCCTTAATTTTACTTTGAGGTGCCATGTTTCGTTTCCCATGAAATGTGGGCCACCTTGCTGTAATATGGGGGGTTGGATCTATTGTGGTATATCTTTGTTTTTTTTTTTGGTGTGTATTTTTTTTTTTCCATGAGTATTCTCTTTGAAATTATCAACCCGTTTTTCGATGTTTCTTTTTGCCCATTTTTTAACGTTTTGCATAAAAATTTCATTTTTTCAATTTCCCTTTCATATATTGTATTTTTGTTCTTAAATTACTTTTTTTTAACCAGTTTTCAAGTTTTTTTAACCCCTTTTTATTTTTTTTTGCCTTTTCCTTTTTTCCATTGTTTAAAAATTGGGTCTCCCCTTTTTTGTTCCTTTGTATTTGCTGAAAATATCTTTTTCCTTTTGAATCTTTCCCTCTCCATTTATCCCTTTTTTGGTGATTTTTCTGGCCATCAAATTTTTTCCCAATTTAAAAAAAAAAAAAAAAAAAAAAAAAAAAACCCCCCCCAAACCCCCCCAAACCCCCATCAGGTTTCCGGAAACTAATTTTGGATTTGAAATTTTTTTTTTTTGGGGGAATAGAAATAGTTTTTGATGATTGATGAAAAAGTTTAAATTAAATGTTTAAAAAGATGGGTAAAATACACCCCGAAAAAGATAGATTTTGTAGTAGTAGGTAGTAGATAGTATATAGATAAAGGGATAATAAATAAATAAGATAGGGTAGTAGATAAGGGTAGTAGTGGTATTAAAAAAAAAAGATAGATAGATAAAAATAGATAAATAGGTAGTGATATTTAGCTAGTGTAATAAAAATAGATGATAAATAATAGGTGATTGATAGATAGATAGATTTAGGTAGATAAAATAGATAGATAGATAGATAAAGTAGATAAAAAGATAAGTTAGAAAACCCAAATTTTCAAAAACAATTAATCTTCACATTTTCAGTGCGGAAGAACAAAAAAATATATACCTCACAGCTTTTCTGCCCCCTTTCCATTTGCACAGGAAATCGAGATGGCTCATTTCATTGGATCTTGTCCACAATACTGAGTGCGGGACCCCAGCAGTTTTCTCTTGAAAAATCTCCTGAGGACCAAAATAGGTAAATTGTATTGTGGGGATGCTTTTCAACCTTCATGGGCATGTGTCTGTGAAAAATGTGCAGGTTGGGGGGAAACAGGGACAAATATTGAAGAAGGGAAATCATTCTCTTCCATCTGTTTCTTTGCTGTCGGCTGTTTTTTCTTTTTGCCTGCCTCTTTTCCTCTCTCTGTATCAGGCCTTGGTCTATAAAACTTCAGTCAATGAGGGCCATCCTTAAATGTGTCCCCTTGAAAAGTAATTCAATCTGAAAATACTTTGGGGAAGCATAATTTTTATACACTAATGTGTGTGTTGCGAGAGGAAGTGTGTGTGTGTGTTTTGTGTGTGTGTGTGTGTGTGTGGTGTGTGGGTTTTTGTGTGTGGGTGCCGAGGTGGTGCAATGTGGTTTCTGTTGAAATTTTTTTTCCCTCTTTGGGTTTTCGTGTAACCTCCATCCCAAAAAAGGGGTGAAAGTAATTAAATTTGATTCCCAATTGGTCAATAAAGAATAAAAGCACTGTACGAACTAAAGACAAGTTATGGATTACCAGCTTGGGGAAAAAATGTAAAATAACCCATGTGAAATTAATAAAACAAATGCCCAAACCAAAATTTAAAAAAAAACCAACAATTTCATGAACAAATGGAGGTTAAAAAAAAAAAAGGGCATGTGAGGTTATCAAAAAAATTTTGAATAAAGGGCATGTTGTTTCTAGGAATAAGTAATTTTTGTGAGGCTAAACGGACGTAAAGAAAAAAACATCAAAAAGATTATTGCATCAAACAAAAACAGCTTTTTACTACTTGCTTTGGGTGCATTTTTAAATTTTTTTTGTTTTTGCTGGGAACTTTTGTATGAACGGGGGTCTGTTATTGTTCCGTTGAACCTCTCTTCTCTTTGTTTTTTCCCTTCTTTCCATTTTTCAAGTTTTTGAGTCCCCCTTGTAATTACAAAATTTTTTTCACTGTGAGTGGTCATGGTAAACAAGATTCCATGTTAGGTTTCTTTCTTACTTAAGAAAGTGCTAATCTGATTTTAGGACTAGGTTTTTCATTCCGTAACTCCTACCTTTATAACCCACTCTGGCTGTTCGTCATAAAATTTGTGATCAAACTGCCACACCCCATCCCTGATTTCTAAGTAAATGAACTAGAGATGAGTGGAAATGAAATAACAAACAGTTTGTCTCTTTTTTCTGTGTTGTTATGTAATGTGTACCCCATTTTGTGACGTGGGCTAGTGTCACGTTTCTGGTTGTCCTCACAGTTCATTGTTAATTATGAATAATTGTGTGCACTATTGGTGTCAATAATTGTACACAATGAAATAGAAGTTTGTGTGAAACCAGACAGTAGTGTATTTGTCATTTACTATGCAATACAGCAATTCTCGGCAAATAATTTGCTTTGATCCTTGAAATTTCATTCACAATCTACATAGATATACTTCCTCGAAGCTAAGGAAAAGTGTGAAATGAGGAAGCACATGCAGTACCATAATGGGTTATATTATAAAAGGTATACTGATTGGGAAAAACGGCATGTCGGGTTCAGAGCTATTAATTACTTGAATGGCAAACAAATAGTTACCGTGTGCAGTATAATTCCTTTATAACTTTAAGTGCATTTGCATTTTAACTTTATCTGTTTTGTTTTCTTGTTGTTATATTGTACAATCTCCTTTTTTATTTAAATTTTGTTATGCAGTGTTATCTGATATGATTTATACTATCTCTACTATTCATACTTCTCCTTAAAGCCATGTTGTGAACATGTGTATGTGAGCTTTTTGATATTTTATTAATATTGAACCTACTCTTTGATAGGTTCTCCATATATTGGGCGTTGATCACTAAATACTACTAACTAGGTTCACTACACATATGCAATACAAGCATTTGTGAAACCAGACAGTAAAGCCTAATTCCTGCAACCAATAATATAACCTTTCTCGTCACACATTGAGCTCTGATACTTGACATTTTATTCATAAACATATTAAAAATATTTTCTAAAACCCCATATTGAACAAAACAATAAAAAACCTGCGTATTACATCATTTTCCACAACGTATTCTTATGTAATGATTAAGAAACACCAGGCCCAAACAATCTTTGTTTACAAGAAGAATAAGAAAAAGTTAAATAATAAGAAGGGAAATAAGAAAAAACCTTTTCTTATGTTTGTTCTTTTTTCAGACTACAGCCGGTTTTTAAGTAATTCCTTGACTACAGTACCAATGTTTACCAGAAGAGAAAGTTTGTGTATGCAACTGTTTACCCACATTGTGAAGGTGGCATGCCAAATTTGGAGG